>JAPKLY010001110.1:52560-64930 GCA_026898435.1 Prunella vulgaris
CGTTGTAGAACAAGGTAAAACGAACAAACTAGGATAGGTTCCGAGCTTGAAAACTAAAGACGCCATATAAAAAAATGAAAAACCGGCCGAAACCATAGAAACCCTAAAAATCCTAAAATTGGGGAAAATGATCACTAGGGTTGAAATTTTTTTATTTTTGCCAATCCATCATTGTAGAACAAGATAATACGAACAATTTAGGGTTGGTGCCGAGCTTGGAAACTAAAGACGCCATATAAAAAACCAAAAACTAGCTGAAACCGTAGAAACCCTAAAATTTGGAAAATGATGACCAGGGTAGAAATTTTTTTATTTTTGCCAATCCTGCATTGAAGAACAAGGTAAAACTAACAAATTAGGGTTGGTTCCGAGCTTGAAAACTAAAGATGCCATATAAAAAAACTGAAACCGGCCGAAACCGTAGAAACTCTAAAAACCCTAAAATTGGAAAAAATGATCACCAGGGTTGAAATTTTTTTATTTTTGCCAGTCCTGCATTGTAGAACAAGGTAAAACGAACAAATTAGGGTTGGTGCCGAGCTTGAAAACTAAAGACGACATATAAAAAAACTGAAAACCGGTCGAAACCGTAGAAACCCTAAAAACCCTAAAATTGGGAAATATGATCACTAGGGTTGATTTTTTTTATTTTTGCCAATCCAGCAGTATAGAACAAGATAATACGAACAAATTAGGGTTGGTGCCGAGCTTGGAAACTAAAGACTCCATATAAAAAATTGAAAATCGGCTGAAAGCATAGAAACCCTAAAATTTGGAAAAATTATCACCAGGGTTGAAATTTTTTTATTTTTGCCAATCCTGCAATGTAGAACAAGGTAAAGCGAACAAATTAGGGTTGGTTCCGAGCTTCAAAACTAAAGACGCCATATAAAAAAACTAAAAACCGGCTCAAACCGTAGAAACCCTAAAAACCCTAAAATTGGGAAAAATGATCACTAGGGTTGAAATTTTTTTATTTTTGCCAATCCAACATTGTAGAACAAGATAATACAAACAAATTAGGGTTGGTGCCGAGTTTGAAAACTAAAGACGCCATATAAAAAACTGAAAATCGGCCGAAGCCGTAGTAACCCTAAAAACCCTAAACTTTGGAAAAATGATTACTAGGGTAGAAATTTTTTTATTTTTGCCAATACAGGATTGTAGAACAAGATAATACGAACAAATTAGGGTTGGTGCCGAGCTTGAAAACTAAAGACGCCAAATAAAAAAACTGAAAACCGACTGAAACCGTAGAAACCCTAAAAACCTAAAATTTGGAAAAATGATCACCAGGGTTAAAATTTTTTTATTTTTGTCAATCCAACATTGTAGAACAAAATAATACGAACAAATTAGGGTTGGTGCCGAGCTTTAAAACTAAAGACGCCATATAAAAAAACTGAAAACCGGCCGAAACCGTATAAACCCTAAAATTGCGAAAAATGATCACTAGGGTTGAAAATTTTTTATTTTTGTCAATCCAGCATTGTAGAACAAGATATTACGAACAAATTAGGGTTGGTGCCAAGCTTGGAAACTAAAGACTGTTGGGGAATTAAACGCGGATCTATTCGAGATTTACGCTAAATACAAATTTAAGCATACAATTAGTATCATTATTTAAACATAATTAAATCAAATAATTGTATGCCCAAAAGTTGTCCTTTGTTCCCTTGGTGAAAGGCACTTTCTGACACAAAAGACGTCCTTTGAGATCCTTTACTTTGTGTTTCCCTTGTCTTTGATTAACCCAAAAGGCCTTCTCAAGTATTCCCTTGGCTTTATTCGTACACCCGGTGGGAGGCCACACGAATAAACACAACACAAGGAAGAAAATAATTTTGTTGCCCAAACTGCTGTGATTTTCGAAAATCACAACTTCATAATAATGTTTTATGAAGTCTTGTATCATCTCTTATTTATAGTGAGAATACAAGATCTTGAATATCTTGAATATTTAATATTTCAAATCTTGATTATCAAATATTCTAATCTTGATAATCTTGAATACTAAATATTCAATTCTTGATATTTATTTTCCTCTTAATTTTTAAAAAAAAAACATTATATATTTTATTCCATGAGATCTTGATTTTATTAGATATTCTTGTATTCAAGATACATATCTATTTTCCATAAAATCTCTCATTAATTTAACATATAATAATTTTTGAAAATTTATAATAAATGGGCCCAAAATATTCCTTTTATTTTTAATCACCTTGTCAATTGTTGGACATTTAATTGTGCTACTTGAGGGGCCTTTAGGAGACTTAAGATTGGACCTTCTAATGGGCCTTGAATTCTAACATTGAACCTAATGTCATTCAACCCATTAACATTAATCTCACTCCACTATAGGATTAGTGTTGCACTATCCATCTTAACCCATATTACAATCATATGGCTTCCGGTCATTACTTCCCGTGTTTAAGATTCTCTTGTCTGTTAATTAATCAAGCCACTGAACGCTTTAATTAATTTAACATCTTAACATTGGAGTAAGGACACTCTTCTTTATCATCGTACCGGAAACAAATTCCACTTGCAAGATTTAGTATGACAAACGTTTAGAGCCCACCAAGGGGACTAATCATGCAAGACTCTCTCCAAGCACACGTTCCTCTGTATTAAATCATAGCAACTGTCATGTTCTCAATGACGTCACCCAAGATGTGAAGTATTGAGTCTTATTGACTCTCTACCCATAACAAAATAAAGTGCCACGCACGGATCATACACAGTCCTATTTATGGGACAGAGGTTTAGAAATAAACGGCCACTGAGGTCTAATTCTTCATCCCATAAATCAGTACGGAAGAATTACCTCTCTGTAGGTTCTCTTCAATACATCATCATGCACTAGTGCAATCCCTTGGTCAAGATAAGCCAATCTGGGATCTACACATCAACAGTTTACCAATGGGTTGTTCAAATCCTATCAAGGTAGTGAATTTAGTACTTGTTACAAGAAACTGATAATGTGATCTTACTGTGAGTTATCCGGGGATCACCACATTTATCTATAGTGTAACTTGTATTATTATATGAACAGATTGCAATAAATAAATAACATTCATATTTATTTAAAGCACAGTGATAATAGATTTATTTCAGATAAAGCTCAAAGATTCAATTTAGTTATACAAAGTAAGAGCATACTTTCTAGTATAACTCAAACAATCTCCCACTTATACTCAAAGTTTGCTTTTAAGTATACTACAACATATCTATGTACTACACATCTCCTAATAATTTCTCCCACTTATACTCAAAGCAGATTGGCAACACACTTGACTCCTATTCCTTCCACATGTCTCTCGAATGTCGACAGAGGAAGACCCTTTGTGAAAGGATCAGCTAGGTTGTCTTCCGTTGTGATCTTTGCCACTTCTATGTCTCCTCTATTAACGATTTCTCGTATAAGATGATACTTCCTTTCAATGTGTTTGCTGGCTTTGTGGGCTCTTGGTTCCCTTGAATTTGCAACTGCTATGGCATTGTCACAATAAACCGTGATGATGTCGGGTAAATCCGGAACTACATCCAAGTCCACTAAGAAGTTCTTGAGCCATACCGCCTCTTTCACTGCTTCACAAGCAGCTACATATTCGGCTTCCGTGGTAGAATCAACGATGTATTTCTGCTTAACGCTTCTCCATCTCACGGCTGCACCTCCCAAATAGAATACACTACCAGAGGTAGACTTTCTGGAATCTAAGTCTGATTGGAAATCCGAGTCCGTGTAACCGACGAGGATTAGACTATCTGACTAATAAACCAACATTCTATCTCGAGTTCTCTTGAGATATTTCAGAATGTTTTTAACAGCCGTCCAATGCTTTTTCCCGGGGTTACTTTGATATCGTGCTACCATGCCTATGGCAAAGCAGATATCCGGACTCATACATAGCATAGCATACATGAGGCTTCCAACTGCCGAAGCATATGGGATGCCTTTCATGCTATCTATCTCTTCTTATGTCTTCGGACAGATCTCTTTCGATAGATGAATTCCATGTCTAAAAGGTACAAAACCTTTCTTGGAATTCTGCATGTAAACCGTTTCAAAATAGTATCTATGTATGAAGCTTGTGATAGGCCGATAATTCTTTTCTTGCAATCTCGAGTAATCTTGATCCCTAAGACATGACCGGCTTCCCCTAAGTCCTTCATATCAAACTAATTTGACAACCATACCCTCACGTCTGATAACACCGCCACATTATTTCCAATGAGCAAAATGTTATCTATGTATAGTATAAAGAATACCACGGCAGTTCTGACACACTTCTTGTACACACAACTTTCAAATTCATTTTGATCAAAATCGTAAGATTTTATTACTTGATCAAAACATTGATTCCAAGCTCGCGATGCTTGCTTAAATCCGTAGATAGACCTCTTAAGCTTCCATACAAGGTGCTCTTGGCCTTTTTCAATGAAGCCTTCTGGTTAACGCATATAGATTTCTTCTTCAAGACTTCCATTTAGGAAAGCTATCTTGACATCCATTTGCCAGATCTCAAAATCAAGATGTGCAGCTATCGCCAAGAGAATACGGATGGACTTAAGCATGGCTACCGGCGAAAAGGTTTCCTCATAATCGATCCCTTCTTTCTGAGTATATCCTTTCGCCACAAGTCTAGCTTTAAAGGTCTCAACCTTCCCGTCTGATCCTCTTTTTCTCTTGTAGACCAACTTGCATCCAATGGGTTTTACCCCATTGGGTGGCTCAACAAGCTCCCAAACTTCATTTTTATCCATATAACCCATCTCGGCTTCCATTGCGGTTTGCCCAGAATTTGAATCCTTATCTTGGAGTGCTTCGTCGTATGTTCATGGGTCTAATTCATCTTCCCCGGGGACCAAGTCAGATGACTCTCCCACGAACATGAATCTCTCGAGTTGTCTCACAACCCTCCTACTACGACGAGGCTCCGGTTGTGTTGGTGTGTCGCGTGGTACATCAACTTGTACCTTTGGTATAGGATTAGGCCCTTTTATTTCATCTAAGGTAATCTCACTTTTGGGCTTTCTATTGTTCACATAGTCTTCTTCCAAGAACTTAGAATGCGTACTAATTACGATTCTTTGGTCCTTGGGACTATAGAACATACCCCCTTTCGTTCCTCTAGGGTATCCTACAAACAACCTCAATTCCGAACAGACATTGGCCCACATACGTCGGTGTGAATGATTTCCAACACTTCACTTGCTCTATTCCCTTTGGCCCCGAAGGCCCTCTTGGTCATTTTTCCCTCTAAACAAGATTCACAAGTTGGAAATGGCTCAACATGGAGAGACTCCAACGAGCCGTCCGCCACCAACCTTTGAATTCTCTTTAGATTAATATGACCAAGTCTTAGATGCCATAGAAGTGTTTCATTCACGGTTGAAGAAAATTTTCTTTTCTTAGAAATAGTCGATGTGTTACAAGAAGCATTTTGTGTGTGGTGTGCACTTTTAATAGTATAAAGATTTTTCACTAATGTTTCCGAACAGATGAACTCATCGTTTCGAAAAATAACAACCATTATTATTAAAAGAAATTGAGTATCCATCAACATACAATTTAGAAACCGAAATTAAATTATTCCTAAAACTGGGAACATAAAGAACATCTTTTAAAACTAAAACTCTATCTTCAAAAGATAGGTGCACGTCTCCCACTACGATTGCCGCTACCCTCGTAGCATTGCCCAATGTGATGAGGATCTCATTCGCACTAAGTTGTCGGGTTTTCCGGAACACCTGTAAAGTGAAACATACATGATCAGTGGCTCCCGTATCCAATACCCACGAATGGGTAACATACGCCGCTAAATAAGTTTCAACAACAAGTGCAAGAGAATTACCTTTTTTCCCGACCTTCTTTGGTTTGGGACAGGCCGTCCTCCAATGTCCTTTCTCACCACAGTTGAAACACTTCCCTTTGGTAGCTTTCTTGACCCTCCCTCATTAGTCGCCTTACCCTTAACTTGGTTCGGGCTTTTGGTCTTCTTCTTCTTCTTCCCACCTTTCGGTGCGGAAGAAGTATGACCGCTTGCCACCAAGACTTGAGTTTGGTGTCCCATGAGTTTCTCCGCCGATACCAAAGCTTGAAAGAGTTCTGCCAACGTGAACTCTTGATTATTCATCATATAGTTCAACTAGAATTGGTCAAAGCTTTTCGGTATAGAATGGAGAACGAAATCAACTTGCATTTCCGCATCATATTCCTCTCCAAGTACCTCTAACTTATTGAGGTAGCCTATTATTTTGAGAACGTGATCCCTTATGGGCGTTCCCTCCACCATTTTCAGCGATAACATATCTCGCATGGTGACTTGCCTAGCCATACGATTCTGATGAACGAACATCTCCTTTAGGTTTAGAATCATATCAGAAGCGGATTCCATGTCTTGGTGTTTGTGTTGCAACACATCTGACATTGAAGCCAAGATGGTACACCTAGCCATTTAATCGGATTTCATCAACTCCCTATGATACTCCCTATCGGCAATATCCGCATCATCCGTAGGCGTAGGGGGCTTTGGTGTGTGAAGAACCCATTTGTGTTGTTGTGCGGTTAGGACAATAAATAAGTGACATTTCCAATCAACATAGTTTCCACCTTCCAATTTGTTATCTTTAAGTATCGTAAACAGTGGATTAAAAGGAGACGACATGCTGAACTGAAATAAAGCATACATTGAATCAATACACACCGATTCGCAAGGATTATCACAAATTTTCGATTATGCTTTATATTAAAATCTCAAAAAATATATATATAGCATAAATCGGCCGACATCTTAAAACAGTTCACATAAGCCACGATGAGTGTGGACGTTTATACAAACACATTTAATAAAGTTACAAACAAGAACATTTACAAACTTTTAATTTCAAAAATTAATAGTCGACTCCCACTTGACCATATAAAATTGGTAGGGACTCCGATGGGGAGTAATAAAATGTCAATTTTATACCTAAGTATTAACCATGATTAAATACAGGATTATTACTTCGTTTTGAATAAGCCACTCGATGGGAGGGTCAATACCGCCACTAATAATAATCCACAATCATCCTTTTGGGAATTCATTCATGTGAACTTATCTTTTGACCTATCTGATAGGGAGAAAGGCGCTTGCCAATGCGTAGCCAAAAGACTTCACAAACAAATAAATCATGGAGGTCAAATAATTCAATTTTTATTATCTAGAATAAAATATCAAATTATATTTAAAACATACTTAGTAATTTTTGGAGTTGAGATTTTTTCATCACGATATTCATGCAATCAAATATTTAATCAAATTAAATAAATAAAGCATGCATCAAAACAAATTAAACAAATTGACACGTTATATCCAATTGTCATGGTTTAATTTCTCATTTAGACTACGAGATATCGTAATCACCATTCGTCTTTAAGCTTTATCGTCCGTCTCGATTAAGCTCCCACTCGACCGCAACAAAATTTCACCAACTTTGTCTCCGGGCCTTAAAATCTCCATTCTTCATATTCGATATTAGCTACAATTTATTTACAAAAATAAATAAACCTATTGTCTAGACTAGTCTATTACAAAAAAAATATTCTAGTCTACCCGTGGATTTTCTCACGGAAAAATGATCCGAACAAATCGGATTTTAAAACCGCATCATCATACATGCATGCATAAAAAATATTAAATACCATGACAATTGGATACCTGCAAAAATGATCTAGCAATTCTACTATCCAATTTTCAAATTTAATATTAAAACACTTAAATTACAATTTAATGTATATAGCCCAAAACCGGCTCTGATACCAGTTGTTGGGGAATTAAACACAGATCTATTCGGGATTTACGCTAAATACAAATTTAAGCCTACAATTAGTATCATGATTTAAAAATAATTAAATCAAATAATTGTATAACCAACAACAGACTTTGCATGCAAAACATATGATTAAATAATATCACTTAAAGCCCTAAACATGCAGAACTAAGGGATTTAGTGAATTATACCTCTTAGAGAAAAGGCAGTTTCTGAGACAAAAGGTGTCCTTTGTTCCCTTGGTGAAAGACACTTTCTTAGACAAAAGGTGTCCTTTGAGATCCTTTACATTGTGTTTCCCTTGGCTTTGATTAACTCAAAAGGCCTTCTCAAGTATTCCCTTGCCTTTATTCGTACACCCGGTGAGAGGCCACACGAATAATCACAACACAAGGAAGAAAATAATTTTGTTACCCAAAGTGCTGTGATTTTTGAAAATCACAACCTCATAATAATGTATTATGAAGTCTTGTATCATCTCATATTTATAGTGAGAATACAAGATCTTGAATATCTTGAATATCTAATATTTCAAACTTGATTATCAAATATTCTAATCTTGATAATCTTGAATACTAAATATTCAATTCTTGATATTTCTTTTCCTCTTAATTTTCAAAAAAACATTATATATTTAATTCCATGAGATCTTGATTTTATTAGATATTCTTGTATTCAAGATACATATCTATTTTCTATAAAATCTCTCATTAATTTAACATATAATAATTTTTGAAAATTTATAATAAATGAGCCTAAAATATTTCTTTTATTTTTAATCACCTTGTGAATTGTTGGACATTTAATTGGGCTACTTGAGGGGCCATTAGGAGAGTTAAGATTGGACCTTCTAATGGGCCTTGAATTCTGACATTGAGCCCAATGTCATTCAACCCATTAACATTAATCTAACTCCACTATAGGATTAATGTTGCACTACTCATATTACAATCATATGGCTCCCGGTCATTATTTCCCGTGTTTAGAATTCTTTTGTCCGTTAATTAATCAAGCCACTTAACACTTTAATTAATTTAATATCTTAACCTTGGAGTAAGGACAGCTCTTCTTTATCATCATACCAGAAACAAATTCCACTTGCAAGATTTAGTATGACGAACGTTTAGAGCCCACCAAGGGGACTAATCATGCAAGACTCTCCAAGCACACGTTCCTCTGTATTAAATCTTAACAACTGTCATATTCTCAATGGCGTCACCCAAGATGCGAAGTATTGAGTCTTATTGACTCTCTACCCATAACAAAATAAAGTACCACGCACGGACCACACACAGTCCTATTTAAGGGACAGAGGTTTAGAAATAAACGACCACCGAGGTCTAATTCTTCATCCCATAAATTAGTACTAAAGAATTACCTCTTTGTAGGTCCTCTTCAATGCATCATCATGCACTAGTTCAATCCCTTGGTCAAGATAAGCTAATCTGGGATATACACATCAACCGTTTACCAATGGGTTGTTCAAATCCCATCTAGGTTGTGAATTTAGTACTTGTTACAAGAAACTGATATTGTGATCTTGCTGTGAGTTATCAGGGGATCATCACATTTTATATAGTGTAAGTTGTACTATTATATGAACAGATTGCAATAAATAAATAACATTCAAATTTATCTAAAGCACAGTGATAAAAGATTTATTTCCGATAAAACTCAAAGATTCAGTTTAATTATACAAAGTAAGAGTATACTTTCTAGTATAACCCCAACAAAGACAAAAAGCTCAAAATTGGTTGAAACCGTAGAAACCCTAAAAACCCTAAAATTGGGAAAAATGATTAGAACAAGGTAAAACGGATAAATTAGTGTTGTAGAACAAGGTAAAACAAATAAATTAGGCTGGAAATGGACAAATAAGTGTTGAATTTTTTTTATTTTTGCCAATACTGAGATGTAGAACAAGGTAAAACGGACAAATTAGGGTTGCTGCAGAGCTTGAAAACTAAAGACGCCATATAAAAAAACTGAAAACCGGTCGAAACCGTAGAAACCCTAAAAACCTTAAAATTGGAAAAATGATCACTAGGGTTGAAATTTTTTTATTTTTGCCAATCCAGAATTGTAGAACAAGATAATACAAACAAATTAGGGTTGGTGACGAGCTTGAAAACTAAACACGCCATATAAAAAAACTGAAAACCGGCAGAAACCCTAAAAACCCTAAAATTGGGAAAAATGATCACTAGGGTTGAAATTTTTTTATTTTTGCCAATCCAGCATTGTAGAACAAGATAATACGAACGAATTAGGGTTGGTGCCGAGCTTGGAAACTAAAGACGCCATATAAAAAACTAAAAATCGACTGAAACCGTAGAAAACCTATAAACCCTAAAATTGGGAAAAATGATCCCCAGGGTTGATATTTTTTTATTTATGCCAATCCTGCATTGTAGAACAAGGTAAAACGAACAAATTAGGGTTGGTGCCGAGCTTGAAAACTAAAGAACCCATATAAAAAAACTGAAAACCGGCCGAAACCTTAGAAACCCTAAAATTGGGAAAAATGATCACCAGGGTTGAAATTTTTTTATTTTTGCCAATCCTGCATTGTAGAATAAGATAATACAAACAAATTAGGGTTGGTTGCGAGCTTGAAAACTAAAGACGCTATGTCAAAAAACTGAAAACCGGCCGAAATCGTAGAAACCCTAAAATTGGGAAAAATGATCACTAGGGTTGAAATTTTTTTATTTTTGCCAATCCAGCATTGTAGAACAAGATAATACAAACAAATTAGGGTTGGTGCCAAACTTGAAAACTAAAGACGCCATATAAAAAAATGAAAATCGGCCGAAACCGTAGAAACTCTAAAAACTCTAAAATTGGGAAAAATGATCTCTAAGGTTGAAATTTTTTTATTTTTGGCAATCCAGCATTGTAGAACAATATAATACGAACAAATTAGGGTTGGTACCGAGCTTGGAAACTAAACACGCCATATGAAAAAATTGTAAACCGGCTGAAACTGTAGAAACCCAAAAAACTAAAAAATTGGGAAAAATGATCACCAAGGTTGAAATTTTTTTATTTTTCCCAATCCTGCATTGAAGAACAAGTTAAAACGAATGAATTAGGGTTGGTGGTGAGCTTGAAAACTAAAGACGCCTTATAAAAAAAACTTAAAGCCGGCCGAAACTGTAGAAACCATAAAAACCCTAAAATTGGGAAAAATGATCACTAGGGTTGAATTTTTATTATTTTTTCCAATCCAGCATTATAGAACAAGATAATACGAATAAATTAGGGTTGGTGCCGAGCTTGGTAACTAAAGACGCCATATAAAAAAATTGAAATCGGCTGAAACCGTAGAAACCCTAAAAACCCTAAAATTGGGAAAAATGAACACTAGGGTTGAAATTTTTTTATTTTTGCCAATCATGCATTGTAGAACAAGGTAAAACAAACAAGTTAGGGTTGGTGCCGAGCTTCAAAGCTAAAGAAGCCATATAAAAAAATTGAAAATCGGCTGAAACCGTAGAAAACCCAAAAACCCTAAAATTGAGAAAAATGATCACTATGGTTGAATTTTTTTTATTTTTTCCAATCCAACATTGTAGAACAAGATAATACAAATAAATTAAGGTTGGTGCCGAGCTAGAAAACTAAAAACGCCATATAAAAAAACTGAAAACCGATTGATACCGTAAATACCTTAAAATTGGGAAAAATGATCACTAGGGTTGAAATTTTTTTATTTTTGCCAATCCTACATTGTAGAACAAGATAATACGAACAAATTAAGTTGGTGCCGAGCTTGGAAACTAAAGACGCCATATAAAAAAACTGATAATCGGCCAAAATCGTAGAAACCCTAAATACCCTAAAATTTGGAAAAATGATCACTAGGGTTGAATTTTTTTATTTTTGCCAATCCAGCATTGTAGAACAAGATAATACGAACGAATTAGGGTTGGTGCCGAGCTTGGAAACTAAAGACGCCATATAAAAAACTGAAAATAGACTGAAACCATAGAAAACCTATAAACCCTAAAATTGGGAAAAATGATCCCCAGGGTTGAAATTTTTTTATTTATGCCAATACTGCATTGTAGAACAAGGTAAAACGAACAAATTAGGGTTTGTGCCGAGCTTGAAAACTAAAGAACCCATATAAAAAAATTGAAAACCTGCCGAAACCGTATAAAACCTAAAAACCCTAAAATTGGGAAAAATGATCACCAGGGTTGAAATTTTTTTGTTTTTGCCAATCCTGCATTGTAGAACAAGATAATACAAACAAATTAGGGTTAGTTGCGAGCTTGAAAACTAAAGACGCCATATAAAAAAACTAAAAACCGACCGAAACCGTACAAACCCTAAAATTGGGAAAAATGATCACTAGGGTTGAAATTATTTTATTTTTGCCAATCCAGCATTGTAGAACAAGATAATACAAACAAATTAGGGTTGGTGCCAAACTTGAAAACTAAAGACGCCATATAAAAAAATGAAAACTGGCCGAAACCGTAGAAACTCTAAAAACCCTAAAATTAGGAAAAATGATCACTAAGGTTGAAATTTTTTTATTTTT
>JAPKLY010001111.1:0-49750 GCA_026898435.1 Prunella vulgaris
AAGCATACATTGAGCAGATACCTCGATTCGAGAACACTCAAGCAGATGCCTTAGCCCGATTAGCATCCAGCCAGGGGGCAACGAAAATAACAGAGGTCGTCATCACCCGGTTTGACAATCCTTCAACCTTTGATTATCAGATAAATCAAACGTTGAATGGGGGGCAGGAGGTGGATGAGGAAGATGACGACTGGAGGAAAGATCTGAGGAAGTATCTGACAACAGGGGAACAACCCGAAGATCCTTGGGCGGTGGTTCGTCTGGTCAAGCAAGCAGCACGTTATGTATTGATCGACGGCCAACTGTACAAAAGAGGATTTTCATCACCCCTACTCAAATGCGTTTCACGAAAGCAGGGATGGGAAATTCTCGACGATATCCACGAGGGAATATGCGGAAGTCATGTTGCAGGATGAGCATTGGCACACAAAACCATGAGGCAGGGATATTACTGGCCTACTTTGAAAGAAGACGCCATCTCATTTGCAAAAAAGTGTCGCAAATGCCAAATGTTCGCCCCCAACATTCGTATTCCTCCACAAGAAATGAAAGCTTTCTACGGTCCTTGGCCATTCGCCAAGTGGGGCATCGACATCATCGGACCATTCCCACCCGGGAAAGGAAGCGTAAAGTTCGCAGTGGTTGCCGTGGATTACTTCACCAAGTGGGCCGAAGCCGAATCGCTGGTGACAGTCACTCAAGAAAAGATGATCAACTTTATCTGGAAAAACCTGATTTGCAGATTCGGTTTACCTCGATCAATTGTAACAGATAATGGACCACAATTTAACGGAAAGAAGGTCCGAGAGTTCTGTAATACTTGGGGGATCAAAAAATATTACTCGACCCCGTATCACCCACAGTCCAATGGCCAGGTAGAAGCTATCAACAAAATTATCAAGCGGACGTTGAAACTTCACCTGACAGAGAAAAAAGGAAGGTGGTCGGAAGAACTCCCGGAAGTATTGTGGTCGTACCGTACGTCATTCAGAACAAGCACAGGCGAGACTCCATTTGCAATGGCATACGGCGTTGAAGCGATGGTACCCGTGGAATTGTAGAATCCAACGTGGTGAGTTCGTATGTACAACGAGAAAGAAAATGATGAAGCCGTTGCGATCGAAAAAGATTTCCTAGAAGAGAAGCGGACGGCGGCAGAAGTGCGTAATGCAGCGTATAAACAATGCGCTACCCGATATTACAATTCGCGAGTCAAGGTCAGAAGTTTCCAAGAAGGAGATCTAGTCTTGCGGAAGATTCTATCCACTCCATCCGGAACTTTTGGACCAGGCTGGGAAGGACCATTTCGTGTTTCATGAAGTTGGTCGAATGGGACTTGCGAGTTGGAAGACATGGAAGGGGTACCATCTTCGTACACGTGGAATGCTGCTCATTTGAAGAAATTTTATTAATAGAGGATGTGAATGTACATTTTGTTTCAGAACAGATTATGAATGCTATAGACGGTCTTTTGTTGAGGAGTTCGCAGTCTAACTGAAATTGCCTAACTCATAAGTTGCTAAAGAGGGCCGAAATACGCTCCAGTTAGAGCCCCCGCTCTGCTGGTCGAGCACGCTCTTCGTGCAGAGACAAAATGGCATTGTACTATGCCTGTATGTCCAGCACTAGAGAGGGCGCAATCATGCCAACACTCTTCTTTGGATAATGGCGTTAAAATGCCTAATCACTCCTGAATAAGAACAGAGCGTGAGAACCCTGAGAGACCACTCACAGAGGGACTTGAGTGTGCATCCGAGGCCCCTCCAAAGGACGTCACGTGCGATTCGAAGAATAGCAGAGTGGATGTACCCGGTAATACCAGGATGGTGTTTCATGTCCACCCGAGGGTTGCGGTTACGCTCCCCAGGACGAAGTGAACACTTCCTGATGACCCATTTCCGCGCGAGTGTCTTATTCGTCTCGTGCCCAGGAAGAGGCAAAGTGAAATGAATTAAAGACCCAACAGACGCGTAAGGCGATATGTAACAGTTAGACATAAATAGCATTCCATAAGAGTTCACTAAAACAAATGAGTACGTTCAAGAAACATCCTTCATTAAAGAAAAAGAGAAGTACAGCAAGAAAAATGGAAAGTAAAGATGCAACAAGAAGCAAAAGCACAAAAAGCAAACTGATGTCTAAAACAGATAAGACATCAGGCAAACTAGATAATCATCCTAGTCGGTAGCAGGGGCGGAAGCATCAGTAGCAGATGGCAGAACCACGGGAGCCGACGTGTCATCACTAGGAGGAGTCTGGATGTAAGACATGGCAATCTCATTCTCTCTCTCCTGACGACCTTCTTCGGGAGAGGCTTCAGCAATATCAGCAGTTTCCTGGGCAGCAGAAGAGGTCTCGACGACTGCAGCTGCTGAGGGTGCATCAGGAGCTGGTTGTGATCACAGCTGAGGCTGAACGATGGTATACCCTTCTCCCAGGAACCCCAAATCAAGTCCCGACTCCACTAAATCAGCTAGGGGAAGGGGCTGTGACTTGGCCGGTGGATTGGCACGAAGGAAGTCAGATAATTTCTTCATCATCATCCCGGACATCTCCGACCCCTCTTTCTCAACCTCACGAATTGCTCGAATACTTTCGGAATATGCACAGATATATCCGAAGTTAGCTGCTTCGCCCGTCTATTTCAAAAATTCCTCTTCGGGATACATGCACTCCATCGTGTTCTGAAGTGCAGCCTTCTCTTATTCCAGCGCCAAGACCTGATCCAGAGCATCATGATACTTCTGGTTCGCGTCAGCGTTCTCAGCCTTGAGACGAGCAATGCCTTCAGTAGCTGCAGTCAATTGCTCATCGAGGTTCTGGTTGCTATACTGGAGCTTCTTAACATTCTGGAGAGCATTGTTCTCTGACTCCAAAGTACTCTGGATCTTGAGTTCTGCTCGGGCCAATTGATCATCCTTTGCCTTCAAAGCTTTCTCCTTCTCTTTGCACTCATCTTCAGCTTTGCGGTTCGCTCTCTTGAGGTCAAGTACCTGATCCAGGGCCCGCTGGATTGTGATGGCCACAGAGCTAGCAAGCATCCCGCCCAAGAGCAAGTTGTCACTCACATCTTGCTGATAAATCGTATGGTCGCTTGTTTTGCTCCAAGACTGAACAACGTACTCGGTGGCCCTTTGAACGTCCTGATCAGGAATATCGCCTGTATACCCTGGCACCTTAGAGCAAGCAGCCTGATGAAGTGCATCGCAGCGGAAAGGATGATCACCTGGATGATAACTGGAAAGAATAACGGTCACATGAGCAAAATTATAATTCAAATGCATAGTAGCGGGAGCAAGCAAGGACTTACGAGTCTCGAACATC
Organism: Prunella vulgaris; assembly: GCA_026898435.1. Taxonomy (NCBI): domain Eukaryota; kingdom Viridiplantae; phylum Streptophyta; class Magnoliopsida; order Lamiales; family Lamiaceae; genus Prunella; species Prunella vulgaris. Next base: position 3,325 of record JAPKLY010001111.1, read on the forward strand.
ACGATCCCACCCGAGATAGGAGTCGTCTCGGCGAAAGCCTAGTTTGCGAGGAGAAGCTGGAGACGGACCACGAGTGTCTCTAGGTCGAGGATCGGTGGGAGGAACAAATCAGCGTTGGAAAGTGCGTAGAGGAACAAATCAGGAACTTTCTTCGGATCCCACCTCGGAAGCCTCGGACCTGCAAAGAAGCAAAGTTTACATTAGTGAATTCCGGAATGAAAGACGCATGGAGTATGACGCTTACGTCTCAATTCCACATATTCTTCCGGAGTCCTGATTCTCTCTCTAGAGCCAGTATAAGATGTGGAGGAGCGCCAATCCCCACCGAAAAAGAAGAACTGATCCCTCCATCATTTCACTTTATTCGGAAGTGACTCCACAATCTTCATTCCTGCCCTGGCCTTCACATAATAATAACCATATCCGTCGTCGCCGCTAACCGAGATCATCATGGCATAATGAATCTCAGGGGCCGTCAAACGATTGGGATATCCTTCCAATCCCATCATTGTCAGAAAACCTAGCAGATTATTCCATCCATTTGGCGTAATCTGAGTGATCGCTAGGTTAATGTCCATCAGAAATTGGCCAATCACCGGATGCAGTGGAAGTGGGAACCCAGCCTCGAGAATATCGATATTTAGTGCGGTACACCCCAGTGGTGGCCGATCAGCACGTTCGCAGTCACGTGGAACGTACATGTGAATATCAAGCGAGATCTTGTACTCATCCCGGAGAGTAGTCAAGTCATCCTCTGTCAACAGACTTTGATGAGTGGTGGCGGCGAATACCATTTTCTTATAAGAAACCAGGGAAATTCTAGGCCGAATGAACTGATCCCGGTACCGATCCAAATATACCACCCAACTCATCTCCTGGGCAACTCCCTCTGGAATCGTGTGCTCAGATAGTTGCTCAGAAGGTTGGTAAATATGAGTCAAATCATCCCAGATCTCCTGTTGGCTCAGCCTGGGATCTCGCTCGAAATCTTCTCCAAGTTCAGAATCGACATCCTCCTCGTCAGGGTTAATCACTTCCGGGACCACACCAGACTGATCTCGAGCCTCGGGAATCTCACGAACGACATCAGTATCGGGAGACTCGCTTCATCCTCAGTCTCTTCATCTGTTATCAATAGTCTTCTCCTAGCAGGTGGAGGAGAAGCCGATCGTCTACGTTGAGCAGTCTGCACACGATGAGCCGCTCGCAGATCCCTATCCGAAGGTTGGGAGCGACCAGCTGCACCTGCTCGCCTGGGGGCAGCCCTTTGTTTAACCCGGCGAGAAGCTCCTTCAGAAACCAGACGAGCAGCACTTGGAGTCTCCTGGCGAGCAGCTGCACCTGCTCGCCTATCCAGGCGAGCAGCTCCTTGATCCTCCAGGCGAGCAGCAGTAGAGACATCCAGGCGAGCAGCAATAGAAGTCTCCTGGCGAGCAGCTCCTTGAACTCCCAATTCTGGGCGAGCAGCTGGTTCACCTCCAAGCTCAGCTGCTCGTCTTCGTTCTTGCACCGCCCGATCTCACTCCCGAGACTCCGATCCTATTACAAGACTCCCTGTGCCCCTAGTTCTTGTCAAGTTTGAGTAATACCAAAGTTTGTGTATTGGGGATTCAACCATGGGCCTTTTCTCCAGATTGCGCGGCGGCGAGCCACTAGGAGACGGCGACGAAGCCATTTTTTCCGGCGGTTGGAGCTCCAAGGTCGGAAAACAATATACTCAATCCAATTGGTATATGTTGGTCCCAAAGGCAGGTTTTAGAGTAAGAATACCCTTAGACAAGTCTAGAAGGGGGGTTGAATAGACTTGTAAGGATTCAAAACCTTTTTCTGATTTTTGGCTTATTTCAAAAACACCAGACTACTTAAGATAGTCTGAATTTGAAAGTTGTGCGCTGTGTAAATTTGTGCGGAAACATTTTTTAGTGAAAATCAATTTTTAAGTTATGAGCACAAGTAAAGAACAGGAAATAAAGGCGCGAGACACAAAGGATTTATAGTGGTTCGGACAAAGGTCCTACTCCACTCTCCACAATCTAACTGGAATTGTGGGGCTCTCCACTAACTTCACTCACTCACAAACTTCGAGAGTACTACTCTCTTACAATCACTCAAAGCTTAAACAACTATCGACTTCTAACAGCTTCTACAAAGCTTACAAAAGATAAGTATTAATGAAAGGTGTTTGAGTGTGAGTAATGATTTTGACAGTGTCTCGGCAAGCTTAAAGTGCATGTAAATCCGATACTGAAATCATCACTGTTACTCTAATTTATAGGGTCAAATAACTAGCCGTTCGGATGGACTAGAAATCTGAGATCCTATAATCTCGTATTCAATCAATCATTGAGATTGATTGAATCTCCTTCTTGATTCCCGTCAATCTTCGCGATCTATAATCAGTCAAGTTTGTCCCCTTGATTGATTGGTCTTCTATTCCGGGAATCCCTTCCTTTTGTCGCAAGTCAACCCTTAGGGTGATTCCGAAGAATCTGGGTGGAGCACAAGACATTAGCTGATCTGTCTCCTCAGCTGGTGTGTGGTCTGCTGACACTTGGACCTCAGCTGATGTGCAGGTCTGCTGGTGTGCACCTCAGCTGATCTTCTGGACCTCGTCTGGAAACTCTTGATCCTTGGTCCTTGTCTTGTCTGCGACTTACTCAACTGATCAGCTGATCTTCTGATGTCAGCTGATCTTAACTCCTCTGATGTTCTACTCTTGATACTTCAGTGTCAGCTGCTCAAGTCTTCTGTCTTCTGGAATTGGCCAAGTCCTCAAGACCTTAGCTGGTCTTCTTCTCTATGATAGCTTCGGATCTTCTAGGCAGTAAGGTTGATTCCCCCTTACTCGAATCTATCTAATCCTAACTACTCATTAGCTGACTATCAGGTTCGGCTAGTCCTATTACAAGCTGATTGATTTATTATATCATCAAAACATCTAACAAGAATATTCTAACAAATTCCCCCTTTTTGATGATATCAAAACCAACTCAACTGATCTCAACAGATAAGCATTTAAAATCAAGATCAATAGGACAGAAAAAAAGATCTTTATATAAGATCCCATAGACAGAATAATAAATACAGCTGACAACAAGAAGTTGTCTGGAATAGTAAAACTTCATTAAGCAAAATCAGGAGTTACAAATCAGAATAGAGACCTACCCACAGCTGACTCAGCTCGACTGTTACACAAGTGATTTTCTGTTGTCAATAGACACTTGCCTCCAGTCGAGGAACCTCTTCTCAATGTTCTTCAGAGCAGCAACAGAGGTATCTGGAAGATCTAGAAAGAAACAAGTCACCATCTCCAACCTTATCTTCCTGATTTCTACCCAGTCTATCTTCCCACTATCATCAGTTGTTGTAGGAAAATACTCTATCTCAGGCAACTCCGACTGAACATCCACCTTGAGCATAGCTTCAGTGATTGCCTTAAAGAAGATTGGAAACGTTCCCTTTAGCCAATCTCTGAATTCTGCGTTTTTCTCCCTTTCTCCTCTGGTATCCTCTCCTCTGAGAACGTAGAAATGAATCATAAGCCTTGCTTTTATCGTCTTCCAGAGATCCACAAGCTCAGCTGACAGTTGATTGCAAAACCAGTCAATTGGTCCGTCAACCAAAGGTTCATTTGGATCACGTACATACTTTCCAGCCTTTGATCTGCTACCCTGAGAAACCATCTTCCCTTGTTTCTTCAGTTTCCTCTGATAGCGTCTCTCCAACTCATCATTCATCTCCCGCTCATGCCTCTTGTTCCTCTCTTCTGGAGTCTCCTTCACAGCTAGTTGAAGTTCATTGGCAAGCTTCTCGTCAAGCTCAGCATTCATGACACGCTTCTTCTTCTCTCTTTCCTCAGCTATCACCTCTTGTCTCTGCAAAGCCTCAGCCATCCTTTGATCTCTTAACACCTGAGCTCTCTGCTGTGCCAGATTTCGAGTATTAACATACTCTTCTACATTTTGGATCCTGGCTGACAAAACTCTACTCTTTTCCGCCAGTAGAGCTTTTAGGGACTCCATCTCAGCTTGTAGGGTGGCAATATCAGTTGAGTTCTTCTCTTCCCCCTTTTTGATATCATCAATAGCAGATGAAGAGGGAAGGGATGTGGGAAGCTTATCAACAACAGCCTTGAGATCTGCTTGACCATCCTTGCATTCTGCCACTTCTTTCTCCAGATTGAGGGTGAGCAGTCTGATTTTCTCTGATTCAGCAGAGAACGAGGCATTAGCATCATCAAGGAATGCCTTGGCTTCTTGTTCGATCCTCTTGCGAGTGAAGAACAACTCCTTTCTGGTGACATATAATCCATCCTCAAGAGCATCCCTCAGCTTATTCCGGTGATCCAACAATACTTGGTGAACGTGTGTCTCAATCAGTGAGGGAGCAGCAGACTTAGCGGCCAGCAAGGTGGCTTTGACTTCCCTGATATGATCATCAAAATAGTCTTTTAGTTGATCTAAGATTTCAGGAGTCACCTGATCAGCTGGGTTGATTTCGAAGTTTGCTGCTGGAGGAATGAATTCTGACACTGCTGTTTCAGGGCAATCCAGCACAACACCATCTTTGAGCAGCAAAGCTCGTGCAACCTTCCAAAGACCTTCGGGCTAGGTCAGCTGAGATGGTGTCTTAACCTCCAAGGCATCCATCAGAATTTCTTCCCACTCTGTGAAGGCAGCTTCACCCATCTCCTTCACTAATTCCAAGAAGAATATAACAGGGCCCTCTCTTGCCTGAGCCCATGCTAGACCATCAGCCAACAGGTCTTGGTAAGCTGGGTAGAGGTTAAGCTCTGGGATGTATAGGGTAATATGGGCTAGGGCAGTGATGATCATCCCTCGTTCAAGAGGCCCTTTTGAACGAAGGTGAGATAAACAAGCTTGCTGGGCCATTTCTGTGGGGGAGTTGGGGGTTTCTAGATCAATGGGTTCAGGGTGTGAAGGTTGGGGAATAGCTGAAGGCTCACCAGAGGCAGCTATCTCCTCTGGTTCATTGCCAGCTGGGAATTGTGATGGTGAGGGGTCAGCTGGGGGTGTGGAATGTGTAGAGGTTTGGGATTTTGGGGATTCATGGTGTGAAGGGGAATGTGAGTATGTTTGTGGGATCAGATAAGGGGGTAGGTTGGGCTGACCTGATAGGTGAAGCAGTTATAGGTGTTTCTTCTGATGGTACCTCTTCAGAGGAATGAACAACCTCTGTCTCAGCAACTAATGGCTCAGCTGATTCCTCCTTATCTGTCTCCTCTTCTCCTTCATCAGACCTCGAATCAGATTTCTTTTCTGAACCAGTTTCCTCAGCTGATTCGTCCTCTGCATGTTCCTCTTCTGCGTCAGAGGGCTCATCAACCAGCAATGTACCCTTTTTGGCTGAAGACTTCTTCTTCAGGCTGCTCAAAGGAGCGTTGTCATCTTCATCATCTGAGTCAAAGGAAAGTTTCCTTTGAACTGGAGTATTGTCCCTCTTGGACTTCTTCTTCTTACTCCCTTCAGCAGGCTTTGAAGCCTTCCTCTTCTGCTTCCTACCAGGACCAGCAGAAGGACCAGGGGCAACAGCTGCTGGATCAGCTGCTGAATCTGAATCAGCTGGCCCAATTACATCCAAATTACTTCCCCTAAGGAACTTGGTATGGTTGTAATCAACAACCCATTCTTCTTCTCACTCATGTTCTGGCAACAGGTGATTCAAGATTATAGAAATCTTGGTGGCCATAGATCATTTGGATGTCAGCTTGTAAATCTGCTGACCATTCACGATGTCAACAGCACATCGCTTAGACTCCTGCTCCAAGCGAAACCACAGCAGACTCACCCAGTCTGCTTGAACTCCATCCAGTATCATGCGAGCCACGCTTAGGCGAAGTTTGGTCACAGCATCCAAACTTCCCTGTTCTGCCAGAATAACTTTGGTCACGATATCCATCAGAAACCTAAACCTCCTCCTCAGCATATGCTTCTTCAGATTTGTGGTGGTGTTCATATGACTCTTCCTAGCCATAAATTTGAAGGTAGTCAGATAATCAGCCTCTTTATATGTGTGGGGTTGGACACCAGAGGTTGATAAACCAAAAATCTGAGTAGCAACATCTTTGGACAAGACCACCTTTTTTCCATCAACCAAAGAACCAATGGTGTTAGGGCTGAACTGGGCTTTGAGAAAAAACTGAAAAGCATAGTAGTTCAAGGTTTTGTGATCAGGTGGCATCATGGATATGAAGGTTCAGAGGTTATGGTGTTGAAAGAGGTTTAGTATCTCTCGAATCTCTGGAACCCTTGTTGTGTCGTAATCAACACACATCTCGGCATACATCTTCTTCTTGAACATCTTTTTCAGAGCTTTGTTATCCATAACTTCAACACAGATATTAGCGAAACAAAGAAAGGTTGTAGACACAGTAGTATAGACGATAGAGAGATTTCGGAGTAGAAAGGTTTTTAGAAAAGAGGTTAAAGAGTATTTATATGAATCGAGGAAGATGAGTAGTTTTCCAAAAATAAAACCGATCAATTTTGATCGTAGATTTGTATATTGCATCACACAAATCAAAGGTCCAGATTCGATGACCTTGAGAGTTTTGGGGGTGATACGTAAGTGTCGGATTTTTAAAAAGATTTTGGCCGCAAAAAATTTCGCCTTTTGGTAAAAGGTAATGATGGAAAACTTTAGGGATGTAATTTGGGCGGTGAGAAATTAATTACCACTGACACTTTATTTTGGAAAATGTAATAAATCCCCAAATTTTCGTAAGGGAAAAGATTTGATTGCCAATTTTCTAAAATTAATTTTAGAAATTAGGGATTTATTAGTGATTTTGAAAAAAAATTTATATTTCAAATAAATATTTAAAAACAAGAGAGAAGTATACTTATCGATAGCTGACGTGGCAATATCAACTGATAAGAAGAATCTTTTATAAAATCTTTTCTGCTCATCTGGGTCTCTAATGTCAGCTGACATGGATCAGCTGAAGTGAATTGGTCTTGTCTGACTTTCATGACTTACACCTGAATCAAGTTAGAAATAACACGATAGGAATAAGACAAGAAAAAATAAGAGGACATACCAGATCAGCTGATGTAAAGATCAGCTGATTTACTTCAGCAGACTACGCCTCAGCTGGTCATCAGCTGACCACCTAGAAAACCTTTTTCTCCCTTTCTAAAGGACTGCTCCTCCATCTATCATTCCTAACTCTGCTACCAATTCTCTGAATCTTACCTCTGCTAAAGGCTTAGTAAGCACATCTGCTCTCTACTTCTCTGTATGGATCTTTTCCATCCCGATGTCTCCTTTCTCAGCATGGTCTCTAAGGAAATGATGTCTTATATCCACATGCTTACATCTGGTATGGAGAACAGGATTTTGAGTAATGGCTATTGCACTTGTGCTATCACAGAAGATAGGTATTTCTTCTGTGATCACATGATAGTCCCTCAGCTGTTGTCTGATCCAGAGCAGCTGAGAACAGCAACTACCAGCAGCCATGTACTCTGCCTCTGTTGAGGAAGTAACTACTGAGGTCTGCTTCTTGGAGAACCAAGATATCAGCTTACTTCCCAGAAACTGACATGTGCCAGAAGTTGATTTCCTATCAATCTTGCACCCTCCATAGTCAGAATCTGAATACCCACTCAACTGAAGATTTTCATCAGCAGGGTACCAGAGGCCTAGATTGGAAATACCCTTCAAATACTTCACAATCTTCTTAGCTGCTTCCAGATGAGATTTCTTGGGGTTAGCTTGAAATCTTGCACACACTCCTACTGCAAAACTCATATCAGGTCTGCTGGCAGTGAGATACAGCAGAGAACCAATAAGTCCTCTGTAATGTGTCTGATCCACTTTCTCACCAGCCTCATCTGGGTCCATGCTAAAGTTTGCCATCATTGGAATCTTAGCTTCTCTGCTGCTACTGACTCCAAACTTTTCTATCAGATTCTTGGCATACTTAGCTTGGCTGATAAAGGTTCCATTGGACATCTGCTTCACCTGAAGTCCAAGGAAGTAGGTCATATCCCCCATCATGGACATTTCAAACTTGCTAGTCATCAGCTTGCTAAACTGATCACACATCTGCTTGTTGGGGGAGCAAAAAATGATATCATCCACATAGATCTTCACCAAGAGGATATTATCTCCATCTTCTTTCCTAAACAGGGTCTTATCTATCTTCCCTTTGCTGAATCCACTATCCAGCAGGAACTGTGATAGAGTGTCATACCATGCCCTAGGTGCTTGCTTGAGTCCATATAACGCTTTCTGCAACCTATACACCTTGTTCCCAATCTCAAATCCTGGTAGTTGTTCCACATAAATCTCTTCTGCTAGGATACCATTTAGAAAAACTGACTTGACATCCATCTGGTATACCTTGAACCCTTTGAAACAACATAGGCAAGAAACAATCTGATGGCTTCTAGTCTTGCCACAGGAGCAAATGTCTCATCATAGTCAATCCCCTCTGACTGTGAATACCCCTGGGCTACTAGCCTTGCCTTGTTTCTCACCACTACATCATTTTTATCCTTTTTGTTCTTGAAGACCCACTTAGTACCTATGACCTTCTGATGTTTGGGCCTCTCCACTGGAGTCCAAACTTCTTGTCTTGCAAACTGGTTTAGCTCCTCTTGCATAGCTACAATCCAGTTTGGATCTTCAAGAGCTTCATGGATATTCTTGGGTTCTATCAGAGACACATAACAGCTGAACTGAGCACCCAAGTTTAGCTTTCTTCTGGTCTGAACACCCACACTTGGATCTTCTAAGGTCTACTCAACTGGGAAATCAGACAACTTTTTCTTGCCCCTCTGAGGTGCCATGGTCTGCTCCTCTTGGGTCTTGTCCAATATTCCCCCTTGGTTAGTGTCAGGAGTCAATTTGCCATCATCTGGTGCTGATGAGGGCTTAGCAGCTGACTTGGGCTCATCATCTAAATCTGAATCTGATTCTATCCTAGGTACCACTACCTTAATCAGATCTGGCTTGTGTGACAGATTCAGCTGATCCACCTCTTCTGCGAGCTTCTCTTTGTTGTACTCATGAAAAGATTCATCAAATACAATATGGGGTGTCTCCTCCACACAAAGAGAGACCTTATTAAAGCCTCTATAGGCTTTGCTACTTCCAGAATATCCTAAGAATATTCCCTCAGCAACCTTAGCATCAAAAGTCTTTAACTTAGTCTTTCCATTGTCATGGATGAAACACCTACACCCAAAAATATGGACAGAGGAAAGATTCGGAGTTTTACCTTTGTACATCTCATAGGGGGTCTTCCCATGTCTCTTGACTGGTAGACACCTATTTTGGATGAAGCAAACAGTTTTGATGGCTTCTGCCCAAAATCTTTGAGGGGTCTGATATTCAGCTAACATGGTTCTTGCTGCCTCCTTGAGAGTTCTGTTTCTCCTCTCAGCTAACCCATTTTGCTGAGGTGTTCTGGCAGCTGATGTCTTATGCTGAATACCATTATTCTTGCAGTAGTCAGAAACAACAGAGTTAAGAAACTCAGTACCTTTATCACTTCTGATTCTAACTATGCTGAGGTCCAGCTCCTTCTGAATACTCTTGAACAACTCCAGCATCTTGACCATAGTCTCATTCTTCTTGAACAAGTACACTACCCAAGTGAATCTTGTATAGTCATCAACAATCACCACTTTGTACTTCCTTCCACTGAAGCTAAGAGGTGAGACAGGTCCAAACAAATCCATATGAAGCAGCTGGAGTGCTTTAGTTGTTGAAGTACTCTGCACATCCTTGAATGAGGCTTTAGTCTGCTTTCCTTTCTGACAGGCATCACACTTCTGCTCAGATGCAAACACCTCATTTGGTAGTCCTCTGACTAGACCCTTCCTAGCAACTTTGTTGAGAGTCTTGAAGTTCAGATGACCTAATCTCTTGTGCCAGAGCCAGCTGACTTCTGATGAGCTTTTAGCAACCAAACATGAATCAGCTGGACAACTTGCAAAATCTGTAAGATACATATTACCTCTTCTGAGGCCAGTTAGTAGCACCTGCTAATTTAAATCATTAATAACCAGGCAAGAGTTCTTAGAAAATCTTACTGAATACCCCTTGTCACAGAATTGGGATACAGGCAGAAGATTGTGCATAAGCCCTTCTACATAGTAGACTTCTTCAACTCTTGTTCCTTTGATCAGCAGGGTGCCAACTCCTCTGGTGACTCTAAAGTTGTTATCACCGAACATGACTCTAGGCCCATCAAGTATCACAAAGTCCTGGAGGAGATGCTTTTCAAAAGTCATGTGTTTTGAGCATCCACTATCAATGTACCAGACATGGCCCTTGGCTTCTCCTCTCTCTATTGGACTAGAGTCTGCCTGAAATAAAAACTCAGGCTTTAGGTACCCTTTCTTTGGGTCCTGATTGGTTAGTATCAACTTTTTGGATCCACAGGTAGAGATCATCCTTATGGGGTTTAGGTGATCTCAACCTTCTACCATACTTGTCCACAAAGATCATCTCCCTCAGAGGATCTCTTCTGGGGCGATGAGTGACAACATCAGGTTTGTAGTTGGGCTGCTCAAAAGGATAGTTTCGGATTGAGCCTCCAAATGACTCATATACTTTAGCCGATGAAGGCTTGCCTACTTTGGTTACATTAAAAGTAACCCAGGGTTGAGGTCTGTTTCGCTTAGGCTTACTCTGCTGAGATGGCCCAGGCTTATTATTCCTCTGCTGATTTTGCTGAGGTCTCCTTGTCTTAGCAGAGCTATGACTTGGATGCCTCTTCTGGTCTTGGGGCTTCTGAGCTTTGGACTTATGTTGGTTATCAGCAGGCTTCTGAGTTTTAGTACTCTTCTGCTCTGCTGACACCTTATGATCTCCAGCAGACTTCTGAGCTTTGGAGCTCTTCTGTCCAGCTGGGACCTTTTCTGTCCCTCTGCTCTTTTGCCCTTCTGATCCAGATACAGGCTCAACTGGCCCTTTACCCTTTCGAGGATCCCTAATTAACCCACTGTCACCTTTCTTCTTCTTTTGTGGTTTGGGTTTGGGATAACCAAGACCCCTTTTGTCATTCACAGTTTGTGAGGACTCAACTATTTCTGACACGGCATTCTTTGCCTTAGTCAGCTAGTCCACTTTCAGCTGAAGCTGCTGTGAATTTTTTATTGTCAGTTCATTCTGCTTGAAGAGTTCATCGAACTTAGCTGTCAGCAGATTGTGTTCTTCACTCAACACAATGTTCTCAGAAATCAGCCTTTCTATCAGCTTCTCCTGTTCCTCACACTTTGCTATTAAGTCAGCAGACTTGTTAGCATGTGAGTCATAGGATAATACTGGCAGTCTAGCATTTTCCAGATCCTGTCTCAAGCTTAGAACTTCAGCTTTCAGACTAGAGTTCTCCTCTTCCAGCTTAGAACAAACTTTTAAGGAGGATTGGAGATCAGATAACAACTTGTGTATATCTGACTCCGTAGAATAGGTAGAATAGCAGGATGAGCTAACAGAGGGGGTAGGAGAATTTACTTCTTCTACCTTAGCCATAAGGCAAATATCTTCCTCTAATTCAAAATCAGATGAGGATGAGGATGAGCTGATGTCCTGCTTCTCCTCCTCTGCTAGCAGAGCTCTCTTGTCAGCAAATCTGTGATCTCTCTTGATCCTCTTCTCTTCTCTCTCCCTTGTTGTAAGCTGAGGACAATCATAGCTGAGATGTCCTGGCTTGTTGCAAGAATAGCACACACCATCTCCTCCTCTTCTAGGACTTGGTTCCCTCCTTCTCTCTGGAGACTTGTATCTGGTCTCCTGCTCATCTGATGGTCTTCTGAAATCAGATGATTTCTGGTACCTCCTGGAAGAATCACCCTTGTTCTTCTTCCAATGGGATCTGTACTTCTGGAACTTGTTTGACATCTTGTCAAACTTCTTGGTTAGCAGGGCAAGTTGCTCCTTTAGACTCATGTCCTCTGGAGTAGAGGACTTCTCATGACTATCAGCTGCAGCAGAGAATGCAACATTCTTTGTAGCTGATGAAGTTGGAGTCTCATCTTCTTGGTCTTCTTCTTGGATATCGAACTTATATGCCTTCAGATGAGATAATAGTGTATGATGACTCATCTCAGATAAGTTCTTGGTCTCCTTGATCACAGTTACCTTCACTCTCCATCTAGAAGTAAGAGATCTCAGGATTTTGTTATTGATCTCCTTCTCTGAGTAATCCTTTCCTAGAGATCTCAGGATTTTGTTATTGATCTCCTTCAATTGACTCATCAACTTTCATCTTGAAAGTGTCAAAAGTGTGAAGAATGGCTTGAAGCTTATTTTCCTTCATCTGATCATTCCCTTCACACATTAAGGAGAGTTTCTCCCACATCTCCTTAGCTGTCTTGCAGGTTTTGATCTTTTCGATGTACTCCTTAGACAATGTCGCGATAATTTCTGTCCTGGCCACTTGATCCAGATTGAAGAGCTTTCTTTCAGCATCATTTAGTTCACTTTTCTTCTTCTCTGGCTTCCTTCTTTCGCTGATCTCAGCTTCTGGAGTCTTGCCATCACTTACTCCTTCCCAGTAAAACTTGATTGGCCCTTCCTCCAAGGTGATTCTCCATTCTGAATTTCCAGTAATCATAGTCTTCTATGGAGAATTCTTGCAACTTCCTCATCTTGGATCCACTCTTCTTGTAAGAAGTCATATCTGCAAGTGGTTAGATAAAATGCACACAGAATTTTCTAAAACGATTTTCATGGATCTGTCCAGGTGACCACCAAAAGCTTTCTCAGGCCGTGGTCTTTTGGACACACAGCTCTGATACCACTTGTTGGTCCCAAAGGCAGGTTTTAGAGTAAGAATACCCTTAGACAAGTCTAGAAGGGGGGTTATATAGACTTGTAAGGATTCAAAACATTTTTCTGATTTTTGGCTTATTTCAAAAACATCAGACTACTTAAGATAGTCTGAATTTGAAAGTTGTGCGCTGTGTAAATTTGTGCGGAAACATTTTTTAGTGAAAATCACTTTTTAGGTTATGTGCACAAGTAAAGAACAGGAAATAAAGGCGCGAGACACAAAGGATTTATAGTGGTTCGGACAAAGGTCCTACTCCACTCTCCACAATCCAACTAGAATTGTGGGGCTCTCCACTAACTTCACTCACTCACTCACTCACAAACTTCGAGAGTACTACTCTCTTACAATCAGTCAAAGCTTAAACAGCTATCGACTTTTAATAGTTTCTACAAAGCTTAAAAAAGATAAGTATTAATGAAAGGTGTTTGAGTGTGAGTAATGATTTTGAAATAGTTTCGGCAAGCTTAAAGTGCGTGTAAATCCGATACTGAAATCATCACTGTTACTCTAATTTATAGGGTCAAATATCTAGCCGTTGGGATGGACTAGAAATCTGAGATCCTATAATCTCGTATTCAATCAATCATTGAGATTGATTGAATCTCCTTCTTGATTCCCGTCAATCTTCGCGATCTATAATCAGTCAAGTTTGTCCCCTTGATTGATTGGTCTTCTATTCCGGGAATCCCTTCCTTTTGTCGCAAGTCAACCCTTAGGGTGATTCCGAAGAATCTGGATGGAGCACAAGACATCAGCTGATCTGTCTTCTCAGCTGGTGTGTGGTCTGCTGACACTTGGACCTCAGCTGATGTGCAAGTCTGCTGGTGTGCACCTCAGCTGATCTTCTGGACCTCGTCTGGAAACTCATGATCCTTGGTCCTTGTCTTGTCTGCGACTTACTCAACTGATCAGCTGATCTTAACTGCTCTGATGTTCTACTCTTGATACTCCAGTGTCAGCTGCTCAAATCTTCTGTCTTCTGGAATCGGCTAAGTCCTCAAGACCTTAGCTGGTCTTCTTCTCTATGATAGCTTCGGATCTTCTAGGCAGTAAGGTTGATTCCCCATTACTCGAACCTATCTAATCCTAACTACTCATCAGCTGACTAACAGGTTCAGCTGGTCCTATTACAAGCGGATTGATTTATTATATCATCAAAACATCTAACAAGAATATTCTAACAGTATAACAAACGATACCAAAGCCTAAGAAACTAAACCCAGAAACTCCAATCCTCTACGAAGAACACCAAAACCCCTATGGATTTCTGGTGACGAGTCACTCCAAAAGCCAGTCTTCGATCGAAAGCAATCGGAGAAGAAATTAGAAAAAGAAATAAATAAAAACTGAGACACTACCTTTTCTTTGCTCTGTGGAAGTGATGAGTGCAAACGCAGAAGAAAAATTTTGAAGATGAAGGTTACCGAGATCCGTCGAAGGCTTGAGGAAAAGAAAAGAATGAGATGAGGGTTTGAATTCGGGTATTTATAGAGAAAAGAGGGGGCCCTTATTTGCAAATTAACCAGGGACCAAATCGCAATTATTTAAAAATCTGAAAGAGGCGCGCAAATTAAGGGGAGATGTTTCGTATTTTGCACCCGAAATCTCGCCGAAACAGGCGAGCAGCTCACCTGCTTGCCGTACCTGCTGGTCGCCATCTTCAAGCGAGCAGCTCACCTGCTCGCCTAGTGAGCTGCTCGCCCATATTCACCTACATCAATCCGAGCCGCTGATTGTCAATCTTGACAATACGAGTATACACTAACCCAATTTTTAGTGTTTTACATCATTTGGACATGGATATAAAAGGATGCACCATGGTATCTCTTTTTTCCTACGACCGGTTTATCCACAAGGTTGATTTACAGCTAGGTTTTTAACGAGGCCACGGGGGTTTTCTCGCTATATCCATATTCCAAATATTTGCAGGCTGCGAAGAATCCTTGATTACTTCCGTACTACGATTAAACTTCAGGAATAACCCAAATAGCTCGATGATTGTTTATCTCTTGAAGATTCAAACAAACATCAAGCTAGGGGGCAACTGTTGATGCAATAATCTAATCCAGATGATTAAGGAAGTAATCAATAGAGTACCGGATGACGTGTCCCAAAACAACTAATCAAACATGATAATTATGGGCAAAGTTCAAGAAGATCAATACGAGAAAAGAAGAATCGTCAAACAAGCAAGAAATGGCCGAGCAGCAGTGCAAAGAGGAATGGGCGAGCAGCTCACCTGCTCGCCCATCCCCCTGCCTAGCTCACTTGCTCGCCTATTTGCTCATAATAGGCTAGCAGGTCTTGTAATTCTCATAATGGGCGAGCAGCTCACCTGTTCGCCCAAGGTGCTGGTCGCCAGGGTTGAAGTGCTGCTCGCCTAATTTGAAGAAGATTGCCCAGATCACATTTTCATCATTTTTAGCCAATTTTCTTTTGTAATTATCCTGTTTAGACGGTTAAGGACACATGTCAGCCTCTGGGGAAGCGTGGCAAAGTGTATGCCACCTCCAGCTTGTGTATTTGCCTATAAATAGGCCACCATTTTCATTTAAATACAAGTTTTCTCAGCCACAGTGAAGCTCTGTCGAAATCTTCATGCGATCAAGCACCTTGTCGTTTCAATAATCTGATTTTGAATGGTTGTTAGTGAAATCGCATTCGTTAGCCACATAAATGCTTCCGTTGCGGAGATTTCATTAACATTCTCAGTGCCTAAACATCTCTCGATGTCATTGGAACTTTACCCCTTAACTTAGAATTTATTATTATCAAATCAATACTTTTACCCTTCACACTCAACACTCGTATCTTGTGATCAGGACTCCGATTTTAATTTCAAATAATATATTCCTATGCAATATCAATAACCAATTGCAGGCACTCACTCAACAAAGTCCCTTGACTCAATAGTTTAAGGGAGTTATAGTAACAAACTCATAACTAATGTGCCAGTCATAATCAATTGCCTACATTTCCGTTGTAAATTAAGGTTATCTAATTAGTAAGCCAGACATTACCGCCTTGCTTAAATAGAACTGTCATTCATATTCCAACACCCTAGTAGTCTTGTTCTGTGCAACAAGGCATCTCTCAATGTCCTTTATGCACTAGAATCCATTACTATCAATTGAATACACTTATCCTTCTCACTCAACTCTCATATTGTTGTGATTAGGACTCAAATATTAATCAATAGAAATTAAAATCCTAAGGGCTCATTTGGTTCGTAAGATAAAAGTATCTATCCGCCAAAAACATGCATATTTTTTGCGGATAGATACTTTTATCTTACGAACCAAATGAACCCTAAGTGTCTCAGTGCCTACTAAAAGGACCAATCTCATCAGAAGACCTTAACAAAAAAAGTTAAAGACAATGACTATAATGATTATAATCTTTCTTTACCCAAAACAAAATGGCTTAGCTCATAACTAATGGGTAAACAAGAATTGAGATAACAACAAGACTCGCAACAATAGACATGAGAATAATTAAAATCAAGAAATTTGCATAAACCAAAACAAAACTTAAATTTAACATCAAATCAGAATAATAAATAATATCCATAAATCCCAGAACAAAAATTGTAAAAACAATCAAAAAAATTGTTTTCTCTCCCAATACGTTCTGCAAATATGAAAACCATAACTACCTAATCCCTAATCCCATACTGTCCTATTGCGTGAAAACCTACTGCCTTCTACGTAGGGGTGACATACCGTATCATACCGTACCGTACCGAAATTTTTGGTATGCATTTTTCCATATCGATACCGTACCAAAATTTTTGGTATACCGAATTTTGGTATACAAAAAATGCATACCGCATACCGTAAGGAAAATTTCGGTATACCGTACCGTATCGATATACCGATCTATACCGAAATACTGGTCCATACCGAAATACTGGTCCATACCGAAATACCGACTATGTCGGTATATCGCCCATACCGGTATATACCTAAATAATTGAAGTATAATTTCAATTAAATAAAAATAAATTTAATATTAAATTACCAAAATGGTATATACCGGTATACCGAGATACCGAAATATTTTCGGTATAAGTTGGTTTTCCGAAAATAATCGGTATACCAGAATATTTTCGGTATACCGGTTTATACAGAAAGTATTTCGGTATTTTGGTATATACCGGTATACAGAAAATTTTAAAATTCTATACCAATACAATACCGTACCAAAAATTTCGATAAATTTAATATTTTTCGGTATGGTAAGTACGGTATACCGGTATTTTCGGTATTTGCTCCACCCCTACTTCTACGTGTAAAACCCTCTCAAAATATAATCACACGCCTCGTTCTTCTTCTAATGCAAATGAGCCAAATATAAATTTAATGCCAAATGGGCATTGCTAAAATTGGGCCCAAACAATTAAATAAGGTATTTGTCCAAGTGAGCCTTCTATTTCTTTAATTACCATCAATGGAGGCGGTTTTGGTATTCAAGGTGAGATTGAATGTGGCAGTGCATCGAACAAGGCTGGTGATGGAGCTTGCTTGACTTGGTTGTAGAGGTTGTGCGACAGCGGCTGGCAACGGCGAGACTTCAAATCGGAGAGGCGGTTGAGATCGATTGACTTTTCAAGCAACGTGTAGTTTTTTCTTTTGCGACATTGAACGGTGGTTTCTTTGAAGACAATTTCCAGGTGAGAGGCACGTCTGTCAACAGCGATGGGCCACGGTTGGGCTGTGTTTCACAGTGGTTTGTGGCGTGAATTTTTCGGTGAACGGCGCTTCGATCGGCTGTGGAACTGTGTGGTGGCTATAATGCGTCGGGCACGGTCTTGTGATGGCGTTAGCGATTGGAGCTTCGAATTGGTATGGAGCAGACGACAAGTTACGACTGGTATCATTTTCGATGAGTGGTTGCAAGCCTTCATCCGGCTGTGAGCGTTGGTTAGTGAGTGTTTGTGTGGTGTGATTTCAGTCACGGTTGAGACGGCAGATGGTTATTGAGTGGGAGAGAAGTTGTGAGTTGTCATGCAGCGGTGTGTGGTATCATGTTGAAGGAGAGTGCCACATCTGCATTTTATCCAAATTATGCCCGCAATTTGTTAAAACTTGTGTAATATGAGGCTTTTCAATTAAATCAAACACAATTGATCAACAACAAAATACATGTGAAACTCCAGAAATTCATCTCTAAATGAGTACAAATTGATGCAAATATAACCCTAATCAAGGACGCGTGAGCGGAGAAGATTAGGGTTATATTTCAGAGAAAGGACAATAGTACACTCAGTACTAGTGTGAGTGGAGAAGGAGGACCATGTCACACATGTTGAGTTTCATAGAAAGTAAGCGGAGCCTTATCCAGAATTCAAAATTTTTAATTCTCCAATGGATAAATCACACATCTTCATTTATAAATAAAGGAAGAACTCATAAGGAGAACAATAACAACTCGAGCATCCAAAGCATTCAACCCTGAGCAAATCTACAACTAGTAATTTTTCAGAGAACATTTTTGACAAATATTTTCTTTGTGATTCATAGACTAGATTGATAGGCTTTTCTTAGAGAAGAATCACATTCTTTGTTGTTGTTCCTCACTTGTTTTTATTTTTTCACTATCTACTTAGTGTAGATTACTCTTTGTGGGGTAAAAGTGATTAGTGTGAAAATTGCTCGAAAATCATATGCTTTATTTGATTAATTTAATAGGATTTCATGCATATTTTATATTAATTTGACTAATTGCACTTAATTTTGAGAAAAGTAGTGTTTTGCTATTTTTTTGTAGGAAATGAGAATTTTTGGAGCGAATCATGTGCCTAATATTTTATTGAGTCAATCGAAGAAATAAATTGAAAGGAAAAGAATGAAATGGGCTTTTCATCATTCTTGATCCCAAACAAGTAGCAGGCCATTTGTTAAGAGAAAAAAGGTTGCAGCCCATTTTGGGAATTAAATTAGCAGCCCAGCAGCCCATTTGCAAGAAAAAGGCAACAGCCCATTTTGAGAATTAAAATGTAAAAGGGCAGCAGCCCAATTTCAATTAAAATTAGAAGGCATCATCGGCCCATTTGCTTGGATTAAGAAAAGAGGGCAGCAGCTAGGTTGAAAGAAGCAGAACATTTTTTTTCGGCAGTTTTGGGAGAAAAGAGGCGCAGCAGCTGAAGGAATTTTTTTATTGATTTTGAGAGAGAGAAATTAAGTTATTGTTTTGAGAGTCTAAAATATTAACACCACCCACTAGGTGGGGTGCCCACTTGGAGATGAGGAGAGTATTTTTGGGATTCAAGGATTTAAGAAGATTCAACCCCAAGATGTCTTCTAGGGTTATTTCTTTCTTTAATTTTTTGAATTTCAATTAATGGTTCATTAGTTTATTTCCCTTTATTTTGCAAGATTTAGGTTTTAAATTCAGGTGCTAGTACTCTTAGTAATTTTAGGTGTTGAGATTATTATGGATTTTGAACTTATGTTTTGATTTAATTATTTCTAGTTTAATTTCTTGATTGATGTTGATTCTATTGATGGACTTTATTGTGCTTTAATTAATTTTCTTGTCTAATTTATGTATGAATTTATGCTTGCAATATTACTAGGGTTGAGTGAGCTAAAGAATTGCATGATGGTGATTTGAGAATTAATTAGAAGCTTTAATTGTGTCTTTTATGCATTCGAGAGAAGGTAATTGATAGTAGAACTCCTATTATTAGACACTTTAGCTCGAATTTAGATAGCGAAAAGTAGAGGATTGGGAGGACGCTTTAGTACCGGGTTTGGGAACACCTCATTGAGAAACTATATTACCCGAAAGGGAAGGGTTGTGTTGGTCCCTTAAAGTGGTCAAGGTCTAGGGGGGGGGGTGAATAGACCTTGAGTCCAAAATCAGATTTTTCAAACTTTTCAAAATGATGGATTTTAGAACCTTACAGTAGCCCTTTTTCAAGTTTAAAATAACAAGTCTACAAAAGTTTTATAAACTGGACCACAAAAGTTACAACTGTAGATTAAGAAGTCTGCAGCTGCAGAGTTCAAAACTTTGCAAAATAAACAAGCACTTGTAGACTAAATTATCAGAGTAATTCTCACAATTAAAATTGTATTGAGAATACTTCAATGTGCAGCGGAATAAAGTGAGTGTTAATGAAAAACAATATAAACAAACTTAACAGCTGAGTGATTTAGAGAAGTCTACAGCTGTAGAGTCAGTTTCTGTGAAAATCACAAGGTTTTATGCACTTCAGATTTCAAAACAATGATGAATGTAACAAGATAAATAAATATGCAGGACAAGAATTCAAATAACAGAAATTAAATAGACCAGATTTTATAGTGGTTCAGTGTCTATAAAGAGACAACCTACATCCACTGTTACACCACTCAGGTGCCAAATTCACTAAGAAGTGATCACAAAGATCAATACAAGTAGTTCCCCCTTAGAACTAGGTTCACTCAGATTCCTATTCTAAAAAGAGATAAACTACCCTATTCACTCAGAATAACAACTCACAAAGAGTTTTACAAACCTCACAAAGAGATATCTACACTAAGTAGAAATAAAATCAGGTGAGGGAACAACAACAAACTTGTGATTCTTTCTAAGAAAATTCTAACCAACTATCCTATGAATCACAAAGAATAAAAACAGAATAAGCTCTCTCAGAATATGCTGGCTGTAGACTTGCTTAGGTTGAATGCTTGTATGTGCAGGGTTGTTGTTGTTGCTTCCACTGAGGACTTCTTCTATTTATAGACGGAGTGGAGTGTCTTATCCGTTGAGAATTTCAAATTTGAAATTCAGATAAGGCTCCTCTCTCTCTATTAGCATGTGTGAGGTGGTCCTCATCCATCACACAGGATAGTACTGATTGTACTATGTCCTTTCTTCAGAATTCTGGCCTCCTTGAAATTAATCTTCATTATCCTCCAGATTCTTTAGAAAATATCTCTACTTAAGTACAGTTTAGTGAGTGCTTGAGAGCTACACTAATAGTGCTTAAGGGTCTTCATAATCTCTAACTTGTACCATCTCTTCAAACGGTTCTTTGCAGCTGTAGAGTCTTCAAACCTCGCAGCTGTAGAGTCCTGTCAATATAAAAAATCGGCTGTAGAGAAACCTTACAGCTGTAGGGTCATGTCTTTGCTGTAGATTGATCAAATACACAGCTGCAGACTTCACTTACAACTATATGTTTCAAACACCAATTTCCTCAATACAAGTGTTAGATTAGATATAAATTTAAACACATTGTTTTGCACACATCAAAATCTAAACCAAGGTACTAACAATTTCCCCCTATTTTGATGTTGGCAAAACAATCAACAAATCAAGACAATAAGCAATTGTCTTAAGAACAACAAAGCAAAGAGAAGAACAAAAAAAAAAAAAACAGAAAGAGAACAGGATACAAAACACATAGCACACAGCAAGAAACACAAAACATAAAGCTGCATAAAATAAAAAGAGGTCAAAGGTACAGCTTACAGTAGATTAGTTAGACTAAAAACTAAACAGTTTTAGTGTCTAATCTAGAACATAATCTTCATCTTCTTCTGTTCTTAGGATCAGCATCATCTTCATCATCTTCTTCATCAGTATCATTTTGAGGCTTCAAGATCCCTTGTTCCACTAGCTTCATGTTTTTGGCTTCTTCTTCATAATATTTCATCAGCATTTCAAGTTCATAAGCATTAAAAATTTCTTCCTCCTTCTTTGATTTGAACTGTCTCTTGGGCAAAGGATTGCTTCTGATCTTCCCATCAATGAGTCTAACATTGTCTCCTTGATACAATGTTCCATTGCTTTCATGTCTTTAAACTTTTGAAACCTATCCTTTTTTAGCTTAATCTTCCTAATCACAGTGTGCCTGTTGCATATGCTCAAGTATTCTTCCCAAATCAAATCAAATTCAGTCTTCATTTGTTTCATCCTTTCTTCAGAATCTTCAATAGGCACCATGCTCAATGGTTGAACATTTAAAGGTTGAGCAGTCACAACTGCTGTAGATTCATCAGAAATTTTCTCTCTTTGACTTTCTCTCATTTCTTTCTCTTTTTCTTCATTTTCCTTCTTTCTATCTCTTGATTCCTTCACTGTCTGTTCCCAATAACCAAGAGGTTTCTGTTTCTGAACTGCTGGTTTCTGGACTGTAGACTTAGGGAGTTTTATAATCTTACTTCCTCCTTTAGAGCTTCCCTTAGTCTGATAATCTTGTTCACTCAATCCCATGGATAAGGATTTTGCTGCTTCTAACTCTTTTTCCCATGATTTTCCAATATCCTTCACATTCTCAAGGATATCTTCAGCAATCTTTTCCATTTCTTCAATCTCTTTTTCCATTTTGCCTTCCCCCTTTTTGCCAACATCAATATGTGACAAAATAGAGTTAAGCTTGTTCATCAAATCTAGTTTCAGAGATTCATATCCAGTAGTCATATTAGACATTTCTTTCTTCAAACCTTTCATTTCTACCTTCAAATCAAGAAAATCATCCTTAATAATCTTGATATCTGACTGTAGATTTGAGATTTCTCTTGATTTCTGATTGCTTTCTTTTCTGATTTCTGCATTTTGAGCCATTAAGCTGTCAACAACAGCTTTA
The DNA here is from genome assembly GCA_026898435.1 of Prunella vulgaris. Classification (NCBI taxonomy): domain Eukaryota; kingdom Viridiplantae; phylum Streptophyta; class Magnoliopsida; order Lamiales; family Lamiaceae; genus Prunella; species Prunella vulgaris. The sequence goes on from JAPKLY010001111.1 coordinate 25,716, forward strand.
ATGTTTGTCTCAAGAACCTTCTTCTCATCTGAGCTTCTCTCCTCAAATTTCTTTACAAGGTCTTCCATACATTTTCTGACATTATGAGTGATTATAGCATCAGGAACTTGCTTGACTTGCTTCAAAATTTCAACTTCAATACTCTTGAATGATTCTTTCAGGTTCATCAGTTGTGATACAACTTCTTTGGGTGTCATCTGAGGGATTGTGTCACTATCTTCTTCATCAGAATCACCTTCCCTTATGACCAATTCTTTTCCTTTCACAACTTTTTGAGCTTTAGAAGGAACCAACTCTACAGCTATAGAGTCTTCAGTAGATGCCTTCCTCTTGCTAGGAGTTATAGGAACTTCTGTAGAGAATTCAGTAATGTAATCTTCCATATTGACCTCATTCTCTCTCTCAAGAGCTGAAAAACTCTGTAGAGGTGGAGTTCCATGCCTATAAATTTCCCCCAATGTGTACAAGGCAGGTGGAGATTGATGAAAGATACTTGTGATAGGATGTGATAAATCTTTATCAATCTCATTGGATGTTTCATCCACAACTCTCTCATTAGCTTGAACATTTTCAGTTTCTTGATCAACAATTTCCGCAGTCTTTTCTTGAACTTCTGTTTGAATTTGAGCTTGAGCTTGTGCACCACCCATTGGTGCATCATCATTTCCATCCTCATCATCATCTGGCTTATCTTCAGGCTTTTTGCAGGGGGAATCATCTTTTCTTTTCTCCTTTTCCTTTTCAGAATCTTTCTCTGTAGGATTCTCTTCTTCAATATTCACTGGATCTGTAGCACTAGCTCCTGCAGACTCCATCAAAATAGCTTCCTTAGCCAAGATTGTCAAACCTTCAGCTTCAACTATTTGAGTACTTCCTTCTCCAATCCTTTGTGGCATATCTTCATCACTTTCTGTGCTTATCACATCATAGTCAATATCATATTGTGCCTCTGGATCTTCTTCAGTCATAAGAACAACTTTCAAAGCTGCAGCTACAGATTTGGTGATTTTCTGTTTTGCAGGTTCTTCAATAATCTGCTTACTCTTTCCTTTGTCTTTCCTTCTCTTACCAGCAATAAAATCATGAAGGAAATTAGGCTTTAATAATTCATTGACATCACTGCAGTTAGTCCATTCAACTATCCACTGGAATAACTTTCTCTCATCAGCTGTCAACTTATCAAGTTCTTCTCTCACTAGCTTCCATTCTTCAAATTTCTGCCTTTCCTCTTAAAATTCTTCACCTCTCTCAACTGGAACAATGGGAAGTTGTTCAGTTTCAGGTTCAGGGGCTTCAATTTGTTCAGGAAACTGTTCAGTTGCATCTACAAATTGTTCCTCTTGAACTTCAGACTGCACAATTGGTAAGTCTACAGCTGTAGACTTGTCAGCTTCAACATTTGTGGCTTTCTTAGAATGATGTTGCTTTTGTCTTCTTTCTCTATCAATTTCATCCTCAGAATCATAGGGTTCATCCACTAAAAGCTTCCTTCTTACACTTTTCTTCCTTTTCTGTTTTTCAGGTTCTTTTGGTGCTCTAATAATAGTGAGAACCTTCCTCTCAGCTTTCTTCTTTCTTCTTTTGGATTCAGGGGCCATAGGAGCATCCACAGCTCCTCTTTTGAAGTTAACCCTTCCAATGATTCTGTGAGAGATAATGGGGTTTCCTACATGCCAATTGAATAAGGAAAATCCAACTTCCTTAAGAATGTAGTTTAAGAACAAACCAAATCCTTTGTTCTTTCCATCTTTTACCACATCAACACTAATATTTCTCAAAATCAATTCTCCAATATCTATCTTGACTTCCTTAACAAATGCTATCATTAAATCCCACATAAGAATAGTGCGAGTATCAAGTGCACCAGTTCTACATAACAAGCATTTATCAATGGCTTCATAAAGATAAATGTACTCAACTGCTAAGTCAATTTTCTTGAACGTTCTCTTCCAGTTCTTTGGAAATGGCTTCTTTGCAGTGAATCTCCTCCAGTATTTCTCATCTTCATCTGCAAAGTTGAGGTTGTCATGTGCATCACCTCCAGTTCTCAAGTGTAAAGCTTTGCAAATATCACCAGCTGTAATATTTACATTCCTTCCTTGTAATTGTACTGATAGTGTTTTTCTTTCAACATCTGCTTCAGCATTTTGATAAAACTCATGGACTATCTTATCATCATAAGAGCCGGGGTTGTGAGTCAGGCAGTAGTGAATGCCTTGATTAACAATATGCTTTACCACGTCCTCCATAGTATCAGTGGGATGCTTCTTCAAAATCTCATCAAAATTGAATAAAGCACCGAATATCACTTTCATCGCCATGTTTCTTGGTTTCTTTAAGTAGGGGATAAGGAGTGTTTAAGGTTTCAGAGGGTTCGAAATGTTAAAGTGAGATATAAAAAGGATGAAGGGTCCTTTAAATACCTTTCCTTAAACTGCTATTAAGAACAGGGGTATTTCGGTCTTAAACTTTGAAATATATGAATTTTTAAATTCTGGACCAAAATTTATAATTAAATTTGTCCAAAAATCTTACTCACATTTTATTTAAAATGTTACACGTACTCACACATTTTATTAATTAAAAATGTATGAATAAATCCAAAATTTTTGTAATTTAGTACAAAAGTTTCTGAATTTGTAGTGCTCCATTTAAATATCAGAATTGTACAAAGTACTGTAAGTTCCCTAAGTTTGCAGTTGGCAATCTTCAAATTTGAAAATGTATAGTTGGTAAGGAATTTGCAGTTCTGAATTCAGCCTACAGCTGTAGAATTCAATTCTATAGTTGAGTGATTTTGCAGCTGCAATTTTCCTTTCTACTGAGTTTTCAATTTTCTAGGCTTGTCTTTGCAATTTAGTGATTTTTACAGAGTCTTCTTACAATTCTAACATTCCCAAATTACCTCTCAAGATTGAAAATCTTGATTCACACAAAGGTTTAGTGAAAATATCAGCAAGATTCAAATCAATATGAATCTTTGTCAATTTCACATCCTTTCTTTCAACATGATCTCTTATGAAATGATGCCTTATATCTATGTGTTTTGATCTAGAGTGTAAAACTGGATTCTGTATAATAGCAATAGCACTTGTATTATCACAGAATATAGTTGTTTCTCTTGAATCAATCCCATAGTCTTGTATTTGATATTGCATCCATAAGATTTGTGCACAACAACTTCCAGCAGCAATGTATTCTGCCTCAGCTGTAGAAAGAGGCAATTGAATTTTGCTTTTTACTGTGCCATGCCACCAACCTTTCACCTAGGAATTGACAAATCCCACTAGTACTCTTCCTGTCAATCTTGCAGCCTGCAAAATCTGAGTCAGTGTATCCAATGAGTTCAATTCCTCCTTCTTTAGGATACCATAATCCTAGATTTTGTGTGGATTTGACATACTTGATGACCTTCTTTACAGCATTCAATTGTGATTCCTTAGGATTCACTTGGAATCTAGCACATACACCTACTGCAAACATGATATCAGGTCTGCTAGTTGTAAGGTATAGCAATGATCCAATTAGTCTCCTATATTTGGTTACATCAACACTTTTGCCATTCTCATCTTTGTCAAGATTCACAGAAGGTGTCATAGGTATATTGGTAGGCCTTGAACTATCCATTCCAAACTTCTTGATAAGCTCTTGAGTATATTTAGCTTGATTGATGAAAATACCATCTTTCATTTCCTTAACTTGTAGTCCCAAAAAGAAATTCAGATTTCCCATCATGCTTATTTCAAATTTCTCAGTCATGAGCTTAGAGAATTTTCTGCAAAATTCCTCATTAGTTGAGCTAAAGATTATGTCATCAACATAGATTTGGACAAGCAAAATATCATTCCCATGTTGTAATCTGAATAAGGTTTTATCAACCATTCCCTTTTTGAATCCATTTTTTATCAAATGATCCCATAAGGTATCATACCATGCTCTTGGTGCTTGTTTAAGTCCATAAAGGGCTTTTCTAAGCTTATAAACCTTATCTTCAGCTGTAGATTCTTCAAATCCTGGTGGTTGTTCAACATACACTTCTTCTGAGAGTAAACCATTTAGAAATGCACTCTTTACATCCATTTGATAGACTGTAAAGTTCATATGTGTAGCATAGGCTAGAAAGATTCTTATAGCTTCTAATCTTGCAACTGGGGCAAAAGATTCATCAAAATCTATGCCTTTAGATTGACAATAGCCTTGAGCTACTAACCTTGCCTTATTTATAGTTACAATTCCATCTTCATCAAGTTTATTCTTGAATACCCACCTAGTTCCAATCACTTTGTGATTTCTAGGTCTTGGAACAAGTTCCCATACTTGATTTCTCTCAAAACCATTCAATTCTTCTTGCATTGCAATAATCCAATTGACATCTTGCAGTACTTCATGAATATCAGTAGGTTCTGAAGATGAAAGAAATGTAGCAAATATTGCCTCATGGATCTATTTTCTGGTTCTTACAGCATCTGATGGGTTTCCAATTACATGTTCAGGGGGTGATCTTTCAACCAAATCAAATCTGACACAGGTTCTAATCCTTGATCATTGTTCTCTACAGTTGTAGATTCACCTACTGCAGACTTATCAAGTCCTTTTGTTGGTGTTTCTACTTCTGTTTGAACATTCTCATGGACTAGGTCTTCTACATTCTCTAAAGGTGGTAACTCAACAATTATAGTGCCAAAGCCTTTGTTGGTCAAATCTACAGGAGTTTTGATCTTAACATAGTGTTGTTGACTTGTAACTGTAGAGTTATCCTCCTTAGAGCCTTCAACAATATCTTTAGGGGAGCTATGTTGTTCATAAAAAACAACATGTTGTGATTCTTCCACAATCATTAATCTCTTGTTATACACTCTAAATGCTTTGCCAACATTAGAATAACCTAGAAAGATACCTTCATCTGATTTAGAATCAAAAGTCTTAAGATATTCTTTCCCATTATTCAGTATGAAGCATTTGTATCCAAAGATACGTAGATAAGAAATATTAGGAGTCCTTCCTTTCCATAACTCATATGGAGTCTTCTTATGATCCTTAACAATCAAGCAACTATTCTGGGTATAGCATGCAGTGCTTGTAGCTTCTGCCCAAAATTTCTTAGGCAACTTTGCTTCAACAATCATTGTTCTTGCAACTTCCTTGAGTGTTCTATTTTTCCTTTCAGCAACTCCATTCTGATGTGGGGTTCTAGCTGCAGAGTATTCATGAACAATTCCATAAAGTGAACAATACTCTTCAATAACTTGATTTGTGAATTCTGTTCCTCTATCTGATCTGATCTTCACAATCTTCAAGTTCTTTTCATTCTGAACCTTTCTTAACAATTCTGGCAACCGATGTAGAGTTTCACTCTTCTTTCTTAGAAACACAATCCAAGAAAATCTTGAGTAATCATCTACAACAACCAATGTATACTTCTTCCCACTTATACTTACTGGTTCTATGGGTCCAAAAACATCAATGTGCAGTAATTCAAGTGTTCTTGAAGTGCTTGAGTGAGTTTTGCTCTTGAAAGTCTTCTTGATTTGTTTCCCTTTGACACAAGCATCACATAAGTGTTCCTTCCTAAACTCAGTGTTTGGCAAACCTCTTACAAGTTTGTTATTCACAAGTTCATTCATGGTTTTAAAATTTATGTGATTCATTCTTTTGTGCCATAGCCAACTAACTTCCTTGGAACTATTAGCTAGAAAGCAGGTAGTTTCAGCTGCAGAGTTCCACTCCACAATGTAAACATTCCCTTTTCTAGTTCCTGTCAGTTTAGTGGTTTGGGATTCAACATCTTTCACTATGCAAGTATCTTGTGTAAAGTCTACAGAGTAGCCTTTGTCACAAAATTGACTCACACTAAGCAAGTTATGCTTTAAGCCATCTACCAAATACACATCATTAATCTGAACGTTTCCTTTGAGTAGGCATCCTGATCCTTTAGCTGTTCCACTGGCATTATCTCCAAAAACAACTTTAGGACCTTTATGATCTTTCACATTTTGTAGTAAACTTCTATCTCCAGTCATATGTCTTGCACAACCACTGTCTATGTACCAAATCTCTCTGGTGGTTGTAATATGTCCCTGCAAAATAAAATGAGTTATTTAGGAATCCAATACTTTGGATTTCATCCAGTGTTACTCTTTGCAATCCAAGCCTTTTTGGAAGCTGTATTTTTTTAATTCTACAGTTCTTGCTTGATCCTCCTCTTTGAGTGCTTGAAGAGGGAGACATATCTGACATATTTCCATTCCAGAATCTATCAAAGTTGAGTCTTCTTTCAATATTCAATTTATGATAGACTTCTTCTTCTGACTGTAGGATTGATTCTGTAGTTTGTTTCAAAGTTATGTTTTGAAACATATTTGAGACATCTTCTTCAGAATCATCCATGAGCTCTTTGATCTTTTGTTGTCTTCTAGGTGACAATTCTTTGAATGAGTTCAAGAATTTCAAATCTTCTAATTGTAGAGTTGAGTCTACAGTTTCTTCAGGTGTTGTTTCTTTGATAAACTTTCTCTCAGGTCTTGGAATTGACTTTTGCAAGTACTTCATCCAGACACAAGGGTTATATCCTATTCCAGTCAAATCCTTTGAGTGCCTTTGCTCAGACAGAATCTTCTTCAATTGTTTGGATGATTTTCCAAAGCAATCTAGCTTCTTTTGATAATAGGCATTATGTTCTTCAAGTTCAGCTATCATCATTTCTTGATTTTTGATTGTTTCCTTCAATTCAACACAATCTGCAACTCTACAACTTGCTTCATTAAAAAGTTCTTCATTGTCCTCCTTTAGACAACTGTAACCTTTCTTCAGTTTTTATAGAATCTGCAGTTGTTTCTCAGCATCTTCCACTCCAACTAACAAAGCTTTCACATGTTCTCTTCCAATGTGATTATCTCTTCTAAGATCTTCATTTTATTCTTGTAGTCTTTGGATTGAACTTAGCATGTCCCTGGAAGAATCCTTTTCTGTAATATAACTTGATGATGATAAGCATACCTCTTCATCTTTAGCCATAAGACAGATCAGGGCTTCTTCATCTGAGTCTGTAGAGTCAGAGTCTTCTAAATCTGCAGTTGACTTTTGAGAAGAAGAGGGATAGTCTTCCTGGTTTTTATCAAACTCAGAAAGTAGTGCTCTAATTCTCTCCTTGTCAAACTTTTTCTTTTTATCTCTCCTGAGTCTCTTTTCTTCATCAGTGTACTTCTCAGCTTTGGGATAAGGACAATCTTTGATGTAGTGTCCTGGTTTTCTGCAGTTATAGCACAAATAAGTTGAGTTAGGTGCTGTAGATTTCACCTTACCATCTTCCTTAGGAGTGAACTGCTTCTTTTTGGTCCATTTTCCAAGTTTCTTGAGCTGCTTTATAAAAAGAGCCAAGTCTTCATCATCAGAACTTGTAGCTGTAGGGTTGTCAGCTACTAGAGCTGTAATCTTACTGTTGTCAGGTTCTTTTCTATTGTTTATATCAAACTCATAAGCTTTGAGGTCTGAAAAGAGTTCAAAGGTGGATATCTTAGATAAATCCTTTGATTCTCTCATAGCAATGACCTTCATGTCCCATTCAGAAGGTAAGCCTCTGAGAACCTTCATGTTCATTTCTCTTTGTGAGTACTCTTTACTAAGTGAATCTAGCTCATTGAGGATTTCAATGAATCTTGATTCAAACTTCTCAAGAGTTTCACCAGATTTCATCTTGAAGTTCTCAAACTTTTGAAATGCTATCATGAGTTTTTTTTCCTTGATTTGTTCAGTTCCTTTACAAATCATTTCCAACTTTTCTCATATATCCTTTGCAGTTTTGCAGTGTTTGATCTTGCTGAACACGATTTTATCAACTGAATGATAAATAGTATTCTTTGCAACATTGTCAAGATTGGACCTTCTCTTGTCATCCTCAGTCCATTCCCTTCTGGGTTTGGGGATAATCTGAGATAGTCCAGCTAACTGATCAGCTGCAGTGTTGACCTTCACAATAGGTATAGGGCCATCCTTTATGATAGACCACATCTCATCATTGATTGCAGACAAATGTGCTTGCATTCTAATTTTCCATTCATCATAGTCCTCAGCAGAGAACATTGGAACTTTGGATTTCACCATCTTGGGAGCCATGCAAGTATGCATGTGTGTTTTTAGAAAACCAAAAGGATCTAGCTAGGTACTGATCAAAGCAGTGGCAAGCCAACTGCTCTGATACCACTTGTTGGTCCCTTAAAGTGGTCAAGGTCTAGAGGGGGGGTGAATAGACCTTGAGTCCAAAATCAGATTTTTCAAACTTTTCAAAAGGATGGATTCTAGAACCTTACAATAGCCCTTTTTCAAGTTTAAAATAACAAGTTTACAAGAGTTTTATAAACTGGACCACAAAGGTTACAGCTGTAGACTAAGAAGTCTGCAGTTGCAGAGGTCAAAACTTTGCAAAATAAACAAGCACTTGTAGACTAAATTATCAGAGTAATTCTCATAATTAAAATTTTATTGAGAATACTTCAATGTGCAGCGGAATAAAGTGAGTGTTAATGAAACACAATATAAACAAACTTAACAGCTGAGTGATATAGAGAAGTCTACATCTGTAGAGTCAGTTTCTGTGAAAATCACAAGGTTTTATGCACTTCAGATTTCAAAACAATGATGAATGTAACAAGATAAATAAATATGCTGGACAAGAATTTAAATAGCAGAAATTAAATAGACCAGGTTTTATAGTGCTTTAGTGTCTATAAAGAGACAACCTACATCCACTGTTACACCACTCAAGTGCCAAATTCACTAAGAAGTGATCACAAAGATCAATACAAGTAGTTCCCCCTTAGAACTAGGTTCACTCAGATTCCTATTCTAAAAAGAGATAAAGTACCCTATTCACTCAGAATAACAACTCACAAAGAGTTTTACAAACCTCACAAAGAGATATCTACACTAAGTACAAATAAAATCAGGTGAGGGAACAACAACAAAAGTGTGATTCTTTCTAAGAAAATCCTAACCAACTATCCTATGAATCACAAAGAATAAAAACAGAATAAGCTCTTTCAGAATATGCTGGCTGTAGACTTGCTTAGGTTGAATGCTTGTATGTGCAGGGTTGTTGTTGTTGCTTCCTCTGAGGACTTCTTCTATTTATAGATGGAGTGGAGTGTCTTATCCGTTGAGAATTTCAAATTTGAAATTCAGATAAGGCTCCTCTCTCTCTATTGGCATGTGTGAGGTGGTCCTCATCCTTCACACAGGATAGTACTGATTGTACTATGTCCTTTCTTCAGAATTCTGGCCTCCTTGAAATTAATCTTCATTATCCTCCAGATTCTTTAGAAAATATCTCCACTTAAGTACAGTTTAGTGAGTGCTTGAGAGCTACACTAATAGTGCTTAAGGGTCTTCATAATCTCTGACTTGTGCCATCTCTTCAAACGGTTCTTTGCAGCTGTAGAGTCTTCAAACCTCGCAGCTGTAGAGTCCTGTCAATATTAAAAATCGGCTATAGAGAAACCTTACAGCTGTAGGATCATGTCTTAGCTGTAGATTGATCAAATACACAGCTGCAGACTTCACTTTCAACTATATGTTTCAAACACCAATTTCCTCAATACAAGTGTTAGATTAGATATAAATTTAAACACATTGTTTTGCACACCTCAAAATCTAAACAAAGGTACTAACAGGTTGTCGTTCATAGCTTTTTACTCTGTCGAGCTTATTGTTAGCCTAGAGTAATTAGTCATCTCACACAATTGAGAAATTAACTAGAGTAATTTAATTAATTCATTTGCTTGATTTTTGTAATTTGATCATCACCTAGATTTACGTTCCTCTCTCCTTGACCCTACTCAGTCGGGTGCCCATTTTATTATTATTTTTATTTAATTGCTTTATATTTTGTGCTTTTTTGTTCTTTTCTTTTTCTTGCTTTCCCGGTTTGGCAACTACAATAACATGTCGGCACACAGCACTAGGGCCACATCGCACTCCTAAATTTCGTGGTTCGATACTACTTGGTCGTTATACTCCGTATTCTACTACGATGATCCCGTGCACTTGCGGGGGAGTAGCAAGAGATCGTTTGTTTTGCAACGAAAAATCCGACCAAGTCAAATAGATTCTGAGTGAATCTGTTGTATTCTTACTGAATAGGTTAAGTGTTCTACCCAGAATAGTGATCTGAGTGAGAGCTAGTTCTTAGGGGGAATCACTTGTAAAAAGATCTAAGTGATTATCTTAGAGAATTTGGCAACTGAGTGGTGTATAGTGGATGTAGGAGGACTTTTATAGTCTCTGAACCACTATAAATTGCTTGTGTATTCATTATTTTCTGTTATTATTCTTATAAATTTCTTATTTATCTGGTTACATGCAGCATTGCTTTAAACTGACTGCATGGAACTTGTAAATCTTGAACCTAGAATCTATAGTTGCAGACTTTTTAGTCACTCAACTATAAACTCTATTGTTCATTGTTTTTCATTAACACACACACACACACATATTTGCCTACACACAGAGGATATTCAATACACTTCTAAAGTGTGAAAAATCATTTTGAAAAGGTATCTACAAGTTGCTTTTATTTTTGTTGTTTTGCAAAATCTGCAGCTGTAAACTTCGTAGTCTACAGGTCTAACCTTTATACAAAACCTTGTAGATTGCTTTTAAAACTAAGGCACTTAGAAGGCTCTATTAACCTTGTTTTAAAAAGTTTGAAAGTTTACTTGAAGGTCTATTCAACCCCCTCTAGACCATCACCACTAAGGGACCAACAAGTGGTATCAGAGCAGTTTTGGCTTGTCATTGCTTTGATTAGTACCTAATTAGATCCTTTGATTTTGAAAAACACACCTACATACTTGCATGGCTCCAAAATAGTGAAATCCAAGATTCCTATGTTCTCAGCATAAGACTATGATGAATGGAAAGGATGCAAGCACACCTTTCAGCAATCAATGATGAAATGTGGTCAGTAATTGAAGAAGGACCTATTATGATCCAGAAAGTAAACAATGCAGATGATCAGTCAAGATGACTAGCTCAAATCATTCCTAAACCAAGAAAAGAATGGACTGAGGATGATAAGAGAAGATCAAACCTTGATAATGTTGCAAGGAATACTATTTATCACTCTTTAGAAAAAATTATGTTTATCAAAATTAAGTACTGCAAAACTGCAAAAAAAAATTTGGGAAAAGTTGGAAATGATTTGTGGAACTGACCAAATCAAAGAAAACAAACTCATGATTTTAGTTCAAAAGTTTGAGAACTTCAAAATAAAATCTGGAGAAGTTCTTGACAAGTTTGAGTCAAGATTTATTGAGATACTCAATGAGCTTGAATCACATGGGAAAGAATACTCACAGAGGGAATGTATATGAAAGTTCTTAGAGCTTTGCCCTCTGAATGGGACATGAAAGTGGTTGCCATGAGAGAATCAAAGGATTTATCTAAGATATCCACCTTTAAACTCTTCTCAAACTTGAAGGCTTATGAATTTGACATAAGTATGAGAAAAGAAACTGACAATGCAAAGGTTACAGCTCTTGTACCTGACAACCTTGCAGCTGCAGATTCTGATGAAGAAGACTTGACTCTTTTCATAAAACAGCTAGCTCAAGAAGTTTGGTAGATGGCCAAATACAATGAAGAATCAGTTTACACCCAGAGAAGAAGGTAAGTTTTGCAAATCAAGTGGAACTAACTCATCTTATCTATGCTACAACTGCAGGAAACCTAGACATTATATCAAAGATTGTCCATATCCAAAGACAGATAAATACACTGATAAAGAAAAGATGGCTAGAAAAAAAAAAGAAATAGTTTGGCAAGGAGAGAATTAGAGAATTTTTTCAGAGTTTGATAAAAACTAGGAAGAAGGTCCCTCTTCTTCTCAAAAATCAACAACAGAGTTGAATCAGAGTGACTAAACTGACTCAGATGAGGAGAATGAAGCCCTTATCTGTCTAATGTGTTAATACGTTATTTTGATTAGATTTTGATGTAAGCAAAACATATATTTTATTGTATGGATACTAAATTTGTAGGTTATTTTAGTAAGCAAAGGAATTTATAGTGTAAAAGGAAAGTCTACAGCTGTAGTGTTGATGAACCTACAGCAGGACAAGACCTTTCAGCTGTAAAGTTGTTCCTACAGTCGGACTTGAATTTTCAGGAGTTGAAGCTGCAAAGTCCAAGGAAGCCTACAACCATGAAGACCGTTTTGAAGTTTAAAGTACAAGATTATTATTTCAAGAGGTTATCAAGACCATTATAACTCAGATTAGTGAAGTAATTTTGCACTAACTAAAGAGTACTTAAGGAAGGTCTTATCTTAAAGTCTGGAAGATTATTGAAGATTAAATTCAAACCTGAACCCGAATTCTGAAGATAAAGACAAATAGTACATCCAGTACTATTCTGTGTGAAGGAGAAGGACCACCCCACACATGTGGAAATTTATAGAGAGAAAGATGAGTCTTATCCGGAATTTAAATTTGAATTTCTAACGGATAAGACATACCTCTTCCACAATAAATAGAAGAGGATTTCAAAGAAAACAATAACAACAACCTGAGCAAGCAAACATTCATTTTGAGCAAGTCTACAACCAACAAATTTTGAGAGAGTTTATTAGAAATTATTTTCCTAAAGGGATAAATTAATTTATCCATAAAACAAAATACGTCCTAAAGGGATAAATTGCACAAATGATCTCATGAGAATTTGTACTCATGGATTTGATTATTTTTTCATCAAAATTAATGGATTAATGTGGGATCAGATCTAGTGAACACAAATTTTCATTAAACCAAAAATGCAATTTACTCTAAAAATTTGATATTGGTTGTTTCGTAAAATTGAATACAAATTTTGAAATTTTAATTTTTTAGCCATCATTTAGGATGCAATTTTGAAGATCAAACTTAGTGATTTCCACAAAAGTGCTAATGTGGTGTTTATGTGTGCTAATTATATTTAATTTTTTTATAACACAATATGTATATTTAACATATCAAAAGAAAAGGAAAAAATTAAATATAATTAGCTTATGGATGCCCATGTTCCTTGTTAAAAATCACCAATTTTAAACTTTAAAATGACGTTGTACCATTATTTATTTATGATTTAGGACCAAAGTTGAGCCACACCAGAGAAATTGAGACAAAATCTTATAAAAAAATTAATTTAGGGACTTAATTGCACATTTGGTCTCATGAGAATTTGTGCTTACCAAATTTAATAATACGTTAATCTATTAGTTTTGGCAAAAAAAATCTTATGAGACTATCATTTTTTTTTTTTAAAGATCAAATTCATGAGCACAACTTTTTATGAACTGTTTGATGCAATTTACCCCAAATTTAATATGTGGTTTAAAAAAACCACACATCGAATCCAACTACCAATTTCAAATGAATGGATCAAATTTTAAATTCATTCATTTCAAACTCATCGTCAAATCAAAATTTTCCGTCCACACAATTACCTTTAAAATGAAATATAGTTCAATTTATTCAAAGATTACAAAGAGGCATGCTTGAAAATGTTGGGTAGCAGTCAACACTTCAGAGATATTTTCACTTTTGCATTTCTATTATCCAAAAGTTGTACGTTGAGCAAATTTTTATGAGCTGCTTAAAACCTGCTTTTTTAGCCAAAGTCTGAAATTCTTCTTCCGTTCTCTCTTTTCCACCAGGAGTTATAGTCAACATAATCACATCAAGGTTGATTGCTACAGACCCACAATGTGGGTCATCCGGGAGGATAGCTTCGGCAATAATCACTTTTCCATTTTCTGGAAGTGCTTCATAGCAATTTTTCAATATTTTTTCGCAATGTGCATCGCTCCAGTCATGGCATATCCACTGCAAATTACAAAAATGTAATTATATTATCTACAAACACAGCCTATATATATATATATGCATAAAAGAAATAATGACAAAGTATATATTTTTTGAAATATTTTAATTATTTCATTAAAAAAATATTATAAAAGCAATTGAATTTTCGACTGTGAATTTTATCTACATACACTCGGATGAAATACAAATGAGAGCTTAAAGAAAAAGGAATAATTTCAAATTATTACATTTTTAAAGCACTTTTTTTTCGAATTGGAGGTACAAATATTTTGCATGAACATGAGTTGAATAATATAATTTTTTAATTTGGATCCTCAAACCCAAAATGTTTTATTTTTTTACTTTTTTTTAAATAAATTATTAGCACTGTAATATCGTTTTTAGGAATATTTTGTAAAATTCTATGATCATAAATGATACGTTTAAATGGTAGGAGACTATATATGAGCTTCAGTTTTTAGAAAGTTAATTTTGTAATTAATAAATAATGAACTTTATATTTATAAAAAAATGATTTTAATAGTTTAACAATAATTACTTAGATAAATTATCTACGTAGATTTGATTCTTATAATATATGTTTAATGCATTAGAGTTTTTAAATTATATTTTTTAAAATTAAAATATAAAAAATAATTTGGCCGGTCTGAATCTACTACCCGCCATTAAATTAATCTCTAAGGGTACGTTTGTTTTGGGATTAAAGGGGTCGTGGGAAGTCATGACTTTGAAATCCTGAGATGTGAAAACCTTGATGAATAGTAAAAGTGTGTGTTTGTTTTGGGATTTTAGTAGGGTAGGATGTTACTTTATGTCAAATCAAAGCGTGATAGTGATTAATTTTATAGGTATAATAGGTATTTTATGAGTGTAGTGTTGGAAAGAGTAATAATAGGTTTAATAGTTATTTTTAGGTGTGGATTGAGTTTGGGATGTGAAATCCGGATGTTACATCCCAAACTCGTGTAGAGACGTGATCGCAAAGTCCTACGTCCATCCGTGGTAGTCCCAAAACAAACATACCCTAACGGATTTATGCCACCCACACTGCGCCACTAGCCCGTCTCGAATGCTCTAATAAAAGTTTTCAAAATATCTGTTGACTTCTATTTATATATGATATAGATTTTATTCTTCCCCTCTCACGTGGAAATATTTTTCACAAATATTTTTCACTCTCAAATTCATCGTATTGACTTTAATTTTTGATACACCTAATAAATATTTTAATACACTTGACCAAATATTTAATACATTAAGACAATTTCATGATAAGCTTATCATGAACTATTTTCACACAATACCTACTCGTACTTTATAAATCTTAATTATATGTGTTCTCTCTGTCTCTATTATTTCCTCACATAACATTTTTTTTTACATTTATTGCATAAATATTTCCCTTTATTTCTCTTTTTTTTTTAACTTGTTCTCTATCTTAGTTTTGCACATGTCAATCTTTTTCTTTTTACTTTTTTTTTGACATAAATCTCTCTAAATCATATATATTTACATAGTGTTTGGTTTTCTAGATAAGATAGAGTAGAATATAATTTTAATGAATTATATTAATTGCATTAATCCTAATTTTAAAATAGTATGTGTTTTGTATTTATGATTGTTTTCTTAAATTAATCAGATGTAATAGGTGGGATCAAGTTATCCCTTTTTTGTAGGATTAGGTTGAATTTAAATATCGGATTAGGATGTAATCATGGGCTCAAATCCTAGAAACCAAACATAATTTTATTTAGAATTAGGAACTTAATCCACCCTAATATATGAAACAAAACACTCCCTTATACAATTAATAAATAATATCTCAGGGGCTGTTTGGTTGGAGACTTTTGTAGGTGAGTAATGGTAATCAAAGTCATAATGTGTGTTTGGAATGACTCTACTATACGAGAACTATTACCCTTTTTCATTTCTATACCCTTTCATTTCCTTACAATTATACCGAACAGCCCCTCAATGTTCGGTGTTACTCGCGCGGGAAGAAAAGCATAATACATGGAATAGAGAATACAAACCTTCAAGAAAATGGCATCGGCTTTTGGCACACTAACGAACATGTCGCCATCCACATGCTTCACGCCTGCAGCTTAGTTCCATAAAAATTGAATCTTCAACCTTATAAATGATACATTAACTTGGAATTGGGAGACCCTAAATTTCTGACCTATTTTCCCAATTATAATTAGTTTGGTCATGTACATGTGCCACCATATCATATCATGTCATGTGGTCAAATGAAATACATAATTTTAACACTTCGTATGAGGCATGCCTCACTGTGTGACTGATATTAATTCTGATTTAAATGTTAACACTTTTTAACAAAATAATTACTCCGTTCCCTTATAAGTTGCTCATATTTTTTGGGCACGAGTATTAAGAAGTGTATAAAAATATTAATATAGTACATGTGATGTAATGACAAAATGAGCAACTTATAGTGGGATGGAGGGAGTATGTAAAATATATAAAATGTAGTCTCTTTCCCAAATTCAATAAAAAAATAGGAATTATAGATTTGTAAGCCCTATAACTTGTCTTTATCTTGAATTTGGTCTATTTGAATTACACATTTTTACATTGGTCCTGCAAATTTAAAAATATATTGATTTTTTTATTCTTTTACAAATTTACAGGACCAAAAAGCTAATAAGCCTAATATCAAAATGTATAATTCATGTTGATCAAATTCAAATTCGTAATAAATTGTATGACTAAAAAAATTCAATCCCAAAAAAATATCTACTTTATTATTAAAATACTAATAAACAATTTATGTCTTAAATTTTGTGCAATCAGTAAAGTTGAAACTGAATAAAAATAGAAGAGGTATCATTTTATAGAGAAAAATTTGAAAACATGTTAAACTTGTTAAAGGAAATTACATTTATGTGCCTTCATCAAAAGTAATAATAGAAGGATAGTTTAGTCATTTCATTATGTATCTTATATTCTTGTAACCCAAGTTTGTAACCTATATAAAGGAATCTTATACACAGAATTAGTGAAAGAATCACCTGGCTTGGTACGCCCCCAGATGTAATCTTTCAGACGAACTGGGTCAACAAATTCTGTGTTCTTCATTTTATATTTTCAGATTATCCTAAAACACGTTATCAGCACGAGTGTTCTACGATTAAGATTTAGAAATTATTAATCCATATCCAATTTGCCTGGATCAGTCTATTTTGGTGCCTAGGGTTTTTCTGACCTTAGTGGGCGCAGCCGTCGGCGGTCATCCAGGCACCTAACCCACCGACGTTAAGGGCGAAACCCCAATCCAAAACCCTTCATCAAGAAAACCCAATGGAAACCTCCATCTTCGCCGCAACAGCAGACAGCCACACCGGAATCGCGACGTCACGCCACTGATGACCGCCACCTCTGCACACGCGACAGCCGCCGTCGCAAACCACCGCCGATACCACCACTGGAAGAGTCGTAAACCACCATCGCATTGACGATTCTCTTCTGCTCTCAATTGTTCTGCTACTGTTCTTTCTTATCGATCGATGGCTACGCTTTTATCCTCCAATCTATTCGTCACCGCCGATTCATAGTATGTTTAATTTGGTCGGCAGATTTTGGGGGCAGCGATTAGGGGACGGCGGAATGAGGCGGGCGTGGGCCGGCGCTCATCCCTCTTTCTCACTAATTGAGTACTGGCGATGGATTTTGTTGACTCCGGCGCTACTGAACGTTGACGGCGACTGTAGAACAGAGGATGACGTTTGAGGCGGCGGTTGAAATCGAGTCCGGCCGGTGGTGATTTTCCATATGGGGGTTCCGATGTGGCTTCGGCTTTCTTGGGCCGGCTCTGTTGGAGGTTCCAACGAAATCTGTCTGGTTTTGGGTTTTTCCATTTCCTTTCGCGGATGTTTCCTGCCTGCTTGGGTTGGCCGGTAATTGAATCAGTTCAGTCAGTGGTTCAGTGCCCTGTGTCTGTGGCTTCTTGTGTACGGCTGCTAGGTTTGAAAGTTGTGGCTCGCCTCTGATTTTTCTTAGCCTATCTGTGAGACATGGTTCGGTCACAAGCTGTTTGAGGTAAGTGCTGTGTTTATTGTTCTGTCTCTGGGTGCTGTTTACCTGTGGTAATTTGCTGAGCTGTGAGTCTGTGACCTCACCTGTGCGGGTGTTTGTTTGGATTATTGTCTGTGATACTTAATATTATTACTAGTATTAGTAATCAGTGACTACTATTTAGTAATATACTGATAGAGCACATAACATGACACTATCCATAGTACCCAGCAATCTCATTTCTCCAGGTTCTCAGATTATGAACTTAACTTAGTTTGGAGGGACTTACTTTAGTCTTTTGCTGTGGTATCTGCAATTATTAAGACCTGTGAAGCACTCTGGAGGGACTTACTTTAGTTAATTTGTATTTGTGTTGACTAAAATTTTTTTTGTGAACAACATGTTAATTACAACATATCATTTGTGTATAAATACATATTCGCTATTGAAAATCTCCATGATAAAGAAAATTCAAGAAAGATAATTATGAATTACAAATCAATGTGATGAAGTATTTTCACAAAGCATCGATAAATACATGACATATGTTCTCAAAATCTTATTCAAATGGATACATTCTTGAAAAAAAATTATATTGCTATGCTTGCATATTAAATTCATATCCTTCCTTGTGTTATAATAAATGGTTGAACGTAATCGACCTGATTATACTTTATTGGACTCAAAAGAAACTGAGTACCATTCTTGCATTTTCAAAATCAATCATCCACAGGTACCAAAGACAAAGCACTGTCTGTTAAGATCAAATTGATGAATTGAGGTAACACATTAACCATATTTTACGCTAAAAATATTATCTATTGACAACACACAACGAACTGTGTAGGATCTAAATGAACACTTTGAGACATTTATGTTTTCAAAACTTATAGTCTAATGAAATGAAATTCATTTTCTTGACTACAGAAAGAGTCAATGATTTTAATAAGGATATGTTGTTTCTTAAAATATATTTTATTATCTGTTGAAAGTAAACAATAGAAAATGACATTATCCAATTAAAAAAAAAATTTGGTACTTCAAGCTAATGACACAATTTTCTTTTTACAATCTATTGGTTGGGACAAAGAAATTTCCCATATGGATATGAGAATAACGCACGTGTAGTAGTGGTATATCAAATCAAATTATATTGCAAGCACACTATAGCAAACAACTATAATTATATAGGGAATCTAAAGTACAAGATACCCACCGTATTAGACTCACGATAATAAATTTTAATGGCAACATGGACTTTGCTCATGAATTCCTCATACTTCAAGAGTGTTAAAAAGGCATAATGCCTCATTTATTTAAAATACTCATTTTAGTCTTAAAGTTATTTAGACTATTGATGAATTTTGAGTTGGATTTTGATACGAGACATTAGTTTTATTGACGTTGGTTCATTAGATTTTATTCAAAAGTACTGAATTTATTTAGTATATATGGTTCAAAAAAAAATTATATTATCACAATGTAAAGTGATACATCTACGAAATAAAGGAAATACTAAATGAAATGCAAATCATTTTACTCAAAATAAAAACTAGATCATTTTATTCAAATTGAAAAGTAAATCATTTTGTTCCAATTGAAACTCAAAAGGATATGAGATTTTTTAAAATAACAAGGAATGTTGTCTAATGGGACAATTGTTAAAATTAGAAAAGCTCCATATGCATCTAGAGCTAATCGAACCATATAAAATTTTAAAAATATTTGTGCCGATGATATTTATAAATACATTGTGAGAATGAAATTTATATATCAAATAAATGTGACAGAAAACACATTTTAAAGGAACTAAGATGTCAATCTAGTGGGATGAACCTCACTACTGTTTGAATTTAACTATATTTTATCACTGGTGGACTATGTGATACTTATAGATATGGGCTTTTGTATAATAATTCATAATGTTGAAGAACTCACATTACGTCTTTATTTTTAGAGTGACACATGAATTGAGATGAAAATTGATATAATGCACGATATCGATCTCGTTGTTGTATTGTCGTATTTTTTATTTTCTAAAGCACCAGATACACTATTTACATCTTACCATACCTCATTAAAAATTTTAAAGGCAAGTCACTCATTCTGCAAAGCCTACTCTTTAGCAAAAATAATATTGAGACCTGTTTATGCTAAAGATACAAAATAAAATATTTCATTCTTACACAAGATACATGATGATATTTGTGGATTAATTAATCCGGAATACGGATCATTCAAGTATTTTATGGTACTGGATTATACTTTGACATACGGGTCACATGTCACTTTACTGTCCACAAGACATTATGCATGCAAAACTCTTAGCACAAAGTACATGTTTTAGGGCTCACCACTCTAATCACAATACATTATTACATCAAAAACATATGATGATTATTGCATATATATCAGGATCAATGTAAAACATCTTGATACCCACGTGCTACACAAAATGGTCTCGCAGAGGCCACCATCTAAAGAAAATGCATGGTGGTTAAGAACCAGTTATGCGCACCACCATGCCTATCTCTGCATGAGGTTTATGCAATACTGCATGCATCTTAACTTATTCGTTCTAGACCCACTGTTCACAATCATTCTCTGCGTACCAGTTGGTAACTGGATATAAGCCTGATAGTTCACATTTACGCATCTTTGGTTGTGCAACATATGTGCCTATTACGCCCCCACAGCGCACTAAAATGGATCCTCAGAAACGATTAGGTATTTATATTTGATATGTATCTCCAACAATTAACCGCAACTTAGAACCTTTTACAGGCGATCTATTTACCGCTTGATTTGCGGATTGTCACTTAAATGAGATAGTCTTCCCGTCGTTAGGGGGAGATAAGAAAAAGAAATTTCTATGGGAACGACAGGAAGAAATGTGATCTATTCCCACTCTGTCTCATTTGATCCCCAAAAGTTCACAATGAGAAAGTGATGTAAAATAATAAATATCCAGAACGTAACAGATTCGATGCCTGATGCGTTCATTGATATTGCTAAAGTGTCTAGGTCATGCATATCAGCTGCAAATGTGTCTGCAAGGTTAGAAGTCCCCAATAAGGGGCACAACACCATAGAAAAGGTGTTGCAACCACACTTGGTGGAGGTGTGGTTGAGGCCGTGGCTCCCAAAAGGAAAAGGGTGAGGTCACCTGGTTTGATTGACACCACCCAAAAGAAGGAATGGTAGGTGTGGTACAATTCAATTCATTGATCATCAATGTCAAAAATACTTCTTATGAGATCATCTCTGTTTATAGTTATGTCCAAGAATCATTACTGGAGGACGCTCCGATGTTCAATATGATTCCAGAGAATGAAAAATCTCTATTAATTATGAGAGTGTAAATGAGTCGATGGACAGACGTTGCACACAGACTAGTGATGTATTTATTTATTATGTTGCTCAAGAAAATATAGAGCACGATAAAATCGAACCAAGCTCAGTTGTAGAATATCAACAAGAGCAAACTGGCCTAAATATAAGAATCAATCCAGGTAGAACTTGATTTCTGACAAAGTTACAGGTATTTGGTCCGGTAGTGCTAGCCCGACCAAGTGTAAAGCCTGTAGGACATAAATAACTCTTTGTCATAAAGCGAATGAGAAATATATGGTCCTGATATATAAAACCTGGCTTATGGAGCAAGGTTTCTCATAACGCTCTCTCTTGTTAAGAACGTTATAATGTTTACTACTTTATTAGCGTAGTAGCATCCGAAGGATTGGAAATGCAGCTTATGAATATGGTTACTGTATATCTCAATGGGGATCTTAATGCAGAGATATATATGAAAGTGTCTGATGACCTTTTATTAACCAAGTCAAGTGACTACTTGATTGGGAAGGTTACAACAACAAAAACAATGCCCCTTCGTATTTATAAAGAAAATGAGTTTTGGGTTTGCGATTATGATACTTATGTTAATGGATGAACATAGGTACTCTTAATGTAATAAGAGAATTCCTGAAACTAATTAAAATTATTGAGATAAAGGATTTTGAGAAAACTCAGTTTTATTGAGTTTGTGGAATTCTTATCCACCAGTCTGCATATGTCCAAAAGATGTTCAGGCGATTTAACATGGACAAAATGCATTCTGTTAGCACTCTCATGATCGGCTGATGTTTGGATTTAATGAAAGATCCAATTCGTCCAAAGCAAAATGACGAAGAGATATTAGGAACTTAAATTCCTTGTTTAAGTGCGATAGGCGTATTATTGTACTTAGCTCAATATACTCGGCCAGATATTACTTTCTCAATGAACTTGTTAACTAAAGTTGTTACAGGACCAACACAATATCATTGGAATAGTGTCAAGAATGTACTTTGATACTTAAAGGAAATCATTGACATGGGCATGTTATTTACTATATAAATGTTGAAAGGGACTGCAGATGAAATTGCAAACCTTAAGAAAATATTGAATGCTATCATATATGCATATACTAAATAATATGTTATTGCTTCTACTTATGTTGGTTATATCTTAACCACATAGACGTTCTCAAATTGATTATGTATTTACCATGAGATTCATGGTATATCTTGGGCATCAATTAAGAAAATTTTGATAGATATCTCTTAAAGCTATTTAGAGATTATTACCTTACATATAGCAATTTGTGAGTGTATTTAGTGAAAGGCTATCATCACACATTCAAGGAGTCAGTGATTTGAGTTCTACCACTGAAGATCCTTTATGCAATGTATTGCATGCATTGAACAGATGAATCTGTGTTATATAGGTGATATGAGACATATATTACCGAAGTTTTTCAATAACATGCAATAACAAACTTCGCTCAAGATTCAAATAATTTAAGTATGCTCTAAAGAAAATGTGGCTAATCTATTTACATAATCATTGTCAAAGATAACTTTTGGGAAACATCTTAAAGGATTTTAGATGTGTAAATTTTCTGAGCTCACTTGATAGATGTACCTATCAGTTGAGATGTGTAGATTTCAGGGGGAGTCTTAACATAGGTGCGTTGCAACTCATTTTCCCTTCGACCAAGGTTTATTTTTCTTATATGGATGTTACTTGGCAAGGTTTTTATCGAGGGCAACATTAATGCACCATCCATCCTTTTGATTAGGCACAAGGGGGAGTGTTAAAGGAAATTACATTTATGTGCCTTCATCAAAAGTAATAATAGAAGGATAGTTTAGTCATTTCATTATGTATCTTATATTCTTGTAACCCTAGTTTGTAACCTATATAAATGAATCTTATACACAGAATTAGTGAAAGAATCACCTGGCTTGGTACGCCCCCAAATGTAATCTTTCAGACGAACTGGGTCAACAAATTCTGTGTTCTTCGTTTTATATTTTCAGATTATCCTAAAACAAAACTTTGTATTTTGAAAAATGAAAACTCATAATGGTCTCAATTAAGCATATGCATATTTTCAATTTGAGTTTACATCACATCTAGTGTGTATTTACCTGGAATAAATGGAGCATCTTTGATAACATGTGGCAAGTCAAAATTAATGGCTTGAATTGATGGATATTTGGATATAATCATCTTAAGTGAAGCCCCAATTCCGCCACCAACATCAACTAGGGATTTAACGCCCTCAAATCCTTTGTATATTTCAAGAATTCTCTTCATAAAAAGAATGGATTGTTGGGACATTGATTCATTAAACACTTTGTTGAATCTCGAATCTGTTGCCAGATATTCAAAGAAATTCATTCCATATGCTCTATCGAATGAGACTCCTCCCTCAAGAACAACATCTTTTAGATGGTACCTACAGAGTAAATTTTTTTTAGGACTGTAACTATAGTGAATGGTAAAATGAGGATCATAATTTTTCGATTTTACAAAATGAGGACCATAATTTTTTGTGATGGCAAAATGAGAATCACATTTTTTTAGGTTTCAATTTGGCAAATTGGGGAAAAATTAGTCCAAAACAATCCAAATTGAACCCGATTAGGATTGTTTTAGTCTGATCAATTCCTGCAGAGAATCTTTTTTTTTTTTCTGCTCAAAACCTATTTATAATTAGTGTCAATTGTGTAAACCATTTTGTATTTTTTTCTAATTTTAATTATATATATTAGAATATTCTTTGTATCTTTATATATATATATATATATATATATATAT
>JAPKLY010001111.1:49850-67081 GCA_026898435.1 Prunella vulgaris
TATATATATATATATATGTGTGTGTGTGTGTGTGTGTGTGTGGAATAACTCATTTATGAAAAAATTTATATGAAATATTTTATGGAGCTAGGACCCGTAGAATTATTCATATTTAAAATTTTTGCGGATCGACTGGGTCAGATCGGATTTAAATAATTTTTTTAAAAATCTTGCACAAGACAAATTTTAGAATTTTTGCTACTACGTTCGGATCTTATAATACCATACCATAATCAAAAGGTACAGTGGCCCGATATCTCGCTTTAGCTGCCCCGACTTCCACAGCTTTTGTTTTAATATATGGGCAAATGCATCTTACTATAAGACAAAATATGTGTTACTATCAAATTAAATATTTTTTTAATATATTCATTAATTTTGTAGAATAAATATTTTTCATATATGTTATGATAAGTGTTAAAATATTATTTTAAATAGATTTTGATGATAGCAACGTATAAGGTTGCATATTTGGAAACTAACATTTCAGGTCAAAAATTGAAGAACATAGAAAAGTTACAATTGCTAAGAGAAGTCTATAGTTGTAGACTTATGAACCTACAGCTAGACAAGATCTTATATCTGCAACTTAACGTACAGGTGATGGGTAACCTGCAGGAGCAAAGCTACAGTTCAAAAGACAAACCTGCAACTAATCAAGACCGTTGGTGGATCAAGTACAAAGATTAAAAGAAGCAGATGCAAGAAGATCCTTGATCACTCAAATTAGTGAAAAAATAATTTGCACTCAATAGAGAGAACTTAAGGATGATTTTATTGAAGATTTTGAAAGATAATGAAGATTAATTCCAATTCAGAATAAGGTCAATAGTACACACAGTACTATTGTGAGTGGAAGAGGAGGATCACCTAACACACGTAGAGTTTTATGGAGTGTAAGTGGAGCCTTTTCCAGAATTTAAAATTTTGAATTTTTCAAAGGATAAGTCACACCACTTCATCTATAAACAGAGGAAGATTTCAGAGGAACATTCTTGGAATTGAAAATTTCTAGATAATCGTCCAGATATTGGTTATGCTGTAGGAGTTGTGAGCATATTTCTATAAAATCCAAGAAAGGAGCACTGGAAAGCTGTTAAACGGATACTAGGTATCTAAGAGGAACTTCCAAAAGAAGTTTGTGTTATTTGAAATGGGAATCTAATGCTTATTTGATATTCAGATTCTGATATGGCTGGTGATGTGGATTCAAGGATGTCAACATCAGGTTATTTTATTACTTTTGGTGGGGGAGCTGTTTCTTGGCGAACAAAGCTTAAAAAATGTGTGACATTATCTACGGCTGAAGCAGAATATGTAGCAGTCGCTGAAGCCTCCAAAGAAATGTTATGGATGAAGAATTTTCTAGGCAGGGGCGGAACCAGGATTTTTGGGTGAGGGGGGCCAATAAATTATAGTGTCATACTATTATATATTCGATGATGAAAATTAAATATTTTATATTTGTGTTGATGTTTATCGTTAAATATATCAAGTCATATAAAAATATTATTAATTTATTAAATTTAGAATGTCTTTCTTCTATATCACAAAATTCATTCAATAATTAAGACTATAATTTTCTTCCCTTTTTTATTTTAAATTTTTTCTACATTTGTAATTTGCTTCTTAATATATACATTAATATTCAAATTTATAAGAAGTTCATCTTTTATATATTTCAAGTATAGTGGTCTTGATTTAATTTATTGGAGAAAAGTATTATTTCATGCTTAATTATAACATTTTTATTATATACTGTAGCCTTAAAACGAAACATTCCCAATCCAAATGGCAAAAAAATTATGATTTGAAGAATTATGATATTCTCATATAAAAGCTTAATAAAATATTTGATGAGCATTAGTAAATAATCACCAAAAAATGCTTAAAAAATATGAGGGCAGTGAATTTTTTTAGCATATATATGGAATATATATGTATAACCATATAATTTATATATAATACAACAAAATCAGGCCCATTATAATATTTAATATTATAATATATATATATACTAGTAATTAAAAAAAAATTGAGGAGGGCCATGGCCAACCCTAGAGGTGCCTGGTTCCGCACCTGTTTCTAAGAGAGTTTGGACATGATCAAGATGATTATATAGTGAAATGTTATAAATTATAATCAAAGTGCCATCCATCATGCCAAGAATCCCATGTTTCATTCACGCTCAAAACACATTGATATCCCATATAATTGGATACGAGAATGAGAAGAAAGTAAAGATAGAAAATTCATACAAATTTCAATTGATCTGATATGATAACCAAGTCAAAACCATCAGAAAAGATAGAAGATTGTTGCCAAGGTACTGATATAGTAGTGTTATCAGAAAAGGTACTGATATAAGGAAATTGGAAATAAATAAAAGAGTTATATACCAGGATTCCATAAAGACCTTGTCCTGAAGCATGAGAGGCATCGGGGCCAGAGAAACTCCATCCTCATTTCTACTCAAAAACCTGCACACTGGCGCCAGAGAGTAGCGACGCTCGACTCCGCCGTCTGTCAGCGTCGTGAGGCTGCAATTGACGACGGAATAGGCGGCGAGGGGGCGCAGAATCCTATCAATCATGGTAGCTGCTTGAGGATTGTTTGTGGGAATCTGGGAAGCAAGTTCAGAAGCAGAAGCAGAGGCAGAGGCAGAATCAGCTTTCTTGATGAGCTGAAGAAGGTCGAGTTCTATGGCGGATTTGAGCGCCATTGGAAGCACTGATGCAAACGCCAGCCGCATTGCCAACAAGAAGGCAGCCTCTTCATCGTCATTCATTGGATTTGACATTTTTTTTCTTGGCCTTATTAGCCTTTTTTTTTATTTATATAAACTAATGGAAGTGATGAAGGACATTTGATGGTGGAGAGAAGAAGAATAAATACAAGGGTACAGGTCATGAGTAATTAAATAAATAAAAGGTTACAGATTATTGTAAAATTAAGAACGCATGCAAAACAAGAACACATAATAATACATTATTTATTTATTCAATTTGTTATGAATGACTTACATTTGGGGATGTAGGTTTCACTGTATTTCTGTATTTTCTTTATACTTCTGTGCAAAAGAAATTCATCTTGATTTGTGAGTTGCAACGAAATTTTCCGACGTCAAAAAAAAGAGGATCACAAATATCTGCGACAAATTATTTTAAAACGTCTATAAAAATTTTGTAAAAACTTGTTTGCACCCAAGTGTATAGAATACACCTTGATTTTAAGTTTAATTTGATTTCTCGAAAATACATAGTACATGCTGCACTATGTGTTTTTTAGAAATTGAGGTACTGGTGAGTTGGGGAATAACTTATACTTGTTCTTGAGTATTACTAACTTGTTATTCGGGTATTTGCAAATTGGGGGTATTAGTGAGTTACTCTTAGGTATTACTTAGACTTATTCTTGGGGTATTACTTGAACTTGTTATTGGGGTATTACTTAAACTTGTTCTTGAATATTAATAAGTTGTTTTATGGGTATTACTTAGATTTGTTATTGGGGTATTACTTATATTTGTCGGGGTATTAGTGAGTTAATCTAGGGTTATAACTAAATTATTTTTTGAGTATTACTCAGTTGTTCTTTAGGTATTGCTCATTTATTAATTATTCATTTATAATTTGTTCTTTATGTTTTGTAAATTATTTTTTGAGTATTAATAATTATTCTTTTGTTATTATTAATAACTAGTATTTTCACCCGTGCGTTGCACGAATTATTTATCTTATTATATGCATGAATTTAAAATTATATGTCAAGTATTAACTATTTTTAAGAAATATGAGCCTTTTAATATCAAAATAAAAAAATTAACTAAAATTAAATTATTTTTTGTTTAACTACTTTTTTATATTAATCTTTACTAAATTTAAATATATATATTTATACACACACTTATTTGTTAAGCATATTAATTTAATTAATCAACATACTTTTAAAATTCTTTTTGAGACTTTAAATAGTTTGAAAAATCAAATAAAAATTGTTTTATATTGAATTTTATCGATATTTATAACAAAAAAATTAATACAACAAAACTTTACAATTATGAAAAGTAAAATTCATATTAAACTTCATCAATATATCTTTTAAAAATTTTATTTTTATTATATTATGAAAACCATGAATCTTAATTCTTACTAATTAATATTTCACGTAATTAATATGCGGGAATTCACTGTGTTTAAAAATAGAGTGATTTGTGAGTTGATAACATACTTGGGACAAAGTTTCACTTTACTATTTAAATTATATTTTCTTTTAAAATATGAATACATTAAAGCACTATCTCATTTATAATATTAACTAATATAATGTATTTTCATACATAAGATAAAATTATATTTATCATTTATTATAGACTAATAGGGAGTTTGACTTGCTTAATCTTTTGGATCATCGAAATCACATTCTTATTGATTCATTCACTAACCAATTTCTTATGAGTTGTTTGTTGTCATGTGCAGATAATAATACACACCTCATCTTTGTAAAATTCTAAAAATTAAAAAATAAAAATCTATCTTAATTCATATACCTAAAGAAATATTTAATATGCATATAAAACGGGTTTAGAAGGAAACATCAAACAAAATTTGAAATTCATCAACTATTATTCAAATTACTTTATAGCTGCAAGAGTATGCATGAGTCGGATGAAAAATATGATTGAAAACTTTTATATTTAACACAAGAAATAAAAATTTGTAGATTATGCTTCAAAAAAACTTTTAAGAAAAAAATTGACAATAAATATTAATTTATATTTTGGACAGAAATTTTTTATTAGACAAGTATATAATTATATATATATATATAGATAAACAATTATGTATCTGATAAATAAAATAATATAATTTATATAATATTAAAAAATATAACGTTTGAACCTTGTAATATAGAGTAAAAAAAATTAAAGCCACCTAATCTATATGATATAATATATGAGTAATTTCAAAATTTTATTAAAAAAAGGTAAAAAAAATCTTTGGCCTAATTTGATCCAAAATTTTGTTATTATATATATGTACAGATAGTAGGCATATTATTATGAAACCTACTTTTTATTCGGATGCCTCATTTCAATTCAATATATATAGTCAATCGGTTACTGTCTTTTAATTCAACATCCTACACTGAAACAGAAGAGAAGAAAATATTGCGAGGTAGAAATGTGTTCATCAGCAAAAGAGATCTACATAAATCTTTTGAAAGAGAATGTCGTCATCTTCGCAAGCACAAAAAACTCAAGTACGTTCCTCAATCCCCTTGTTATACACATGATGAAAATTCAACAAGCATTAATAAACCATATTCAATCTAAACAATCACCACAAGATAAGGAGGATTATGGGTTTGATTGTAAGATGACGATCAAAAAAATGATTTTTTTTCTAGGGGTGTGCACCAGAAGATGGTGATTGTGTTTATATTGATTGTGGGAGAAGAAATCCAAAGAATTAGAAACAAAATTAGAGGCCAGAAAAACTAATATTCATCACCAAAGTTGATCTTCCACTTTGTTATTGTGTCAATGCTTGATTCTGCTTGTGCTAACAACAGTGAAACGATAGACAAGAGAAAGAGAAGGCCGTTTTTCTGTGAAGAAATCAAATTTATTTTATAGAAAATGACAAGATTCAGTGAAGAAGAGAGTACTGATCGGGAAAGAAGGCAGCAGTGCCGCCTTGAGATGCGCCGCCAGCAATTATCACAAAAAAAGATATTTAAATTGAATTGAATTTTGGGTTTACGAGTGCACCAAAAATCACTCTTAAAATTTTTATTGTACAAGTGGTTTAAACCCAATTGAGCATCTTTACAAGAGCCTGATCATAGTTTATTGCCCAATTAAATTAATAAATTTCTTAATTTCTTTTGTTCCCCACATTTTGTGGTACTTTTTTGTCATGGAAATTCTTTTTAAAAAATAAAGAATAGAATATATGGAATGAATATTACGAGATGAAAATAAAAAATAAAAAATAAAAAATTTAATTACATAATATAAAATTTTTGTTAAAAAGGAAAACTAACAAACTTTGTCAGAGAAATTATATATATAATGGTACGATAAGTAATTACTACCTCCGTCACAATTCTTTTTTCTAAATTTTCTATTTTGGAATGTCCAACTCTTTTTTCCAACTTTAAAAAAGAAATAATTTACACTCACAAAAATCAATAAAATACACTTTTTTATATTTTATTAATTAACTTCTCACTCACATATTCTATTTTTTTTAATCCGTGTGTCCAAATTTTTCAGAAAAAGAGATTCGGGATGAAGAGATATATTAATCCAATATTGCAGCGAGAATGCTGTTGGCAATGACAACAAAAAAGACTTAGGGGTCGCTTGGTTGGGGGTAATGAGGGTGGGGAATGAGAATGAATGAAGATTAAGGAGTATTCATTCTCATTAGTAGTGTTTGGTATTATTTAAGTGTACATGAATGAAATCATAAAAATAAATTAAGAAAAAGGTAATCACTAACTCCATAGTGATTACCCTTAATAATGTCCATTACTATTACCATTTAAAAAAAATACCAAGCGCCCCATAGATAACACTGAAATGAACTCCTTCTCGTTGTACCGAAATAGAGGTCTGATGGAAGAACACAACCTTCTAAAAAAAAAAAATTGAAAATTAAAAGATGCCTCGTCAATCATTCAAAATCGGCTGCACTGCATAAAAAAGAATTTAAAGAGGCCTCGACGTCAATGGATGACTAAACTTTTATTATAAAGACTACAAACCAAATTTAAATTAGAGAACAATATTGTTTATTGTCTATAAAAATAAAATGAATTATATATGAATTGTCCCTTTCCGGCCGTCTTCCGAGTGTCTTTATGGATTTGGAGTTTCGTGATCAATTATTTCAAAGAAATATTCTTTCATATTTATCTTGAGAAAGTTCTTAAAATTCTTTAAATTCCTTCCGCATGAATCTCATGTAAAATTAATTGAAATTCTTAAAATTTAATGGCAGGCTTACTTTCCACTATCTGAAAATTCAGAATTTTCCGATCAAGAACTTCTTAATTCTTGGCGTCTTAAGTCAAGTACTTCTCTAAGAACTCCCGGAGTTCCTTAGGTGCAAATATTGTGGCACACGATGTATAAGCAGGCCCGTCCCAAAGAATATAGCGACCCTGTGTTACTTTTTAAAATGAGGCCTCAAATCTTAACTCAGGTTATTTATATGCATCCATATTTATTTATAATACACATTAAATAAATACAATCGTTAAAAGATGAGTACACTTTCAACTAAATATCGTTTTTACCCATATTTATAATTTTTAATTTTCTCTACTTTCTCTTTTTTTTTTTCAGCACACCCACCTTTTCTCTCCCCTCTCTTTCTCCACCCCACATTCAACCCCCTCATCCCTCTCTCTCCCCACGCCTGCACCACTCACTTAATGATTTTAATCAAATTTTTTTCTTCTCCTTCTTTCTACTTATCTCCTCACTTCTTCTCTTCCTTTCTTTTCTCGGTAAGAATAAGAAAAAATAAGAATTTAAAAGGTAAAAGATTAAATTTATTTTTTCTCATTCTTCAATCTCATTCCTTATATTCTTATCTTTTTCAAATTTTATGCATTTTTTATTCTGATCTAGGTTAAAATTTTACGATTTTTTAATTTTTTTGTTGAAATTTTAGTCCATTTTCATAAAATATTTCCAATAATTTTTAGATTTGTTTAAACTCAGGGGCCTAATTTTAGTCCATTTTGAAATTTGAATTTTTAAAATTTAAGATTTGCCTTCTTTCCAATATTTTTCCTAAAAAAATATCTTTGCTTTTTTTTTTCTTTTCAAATATTTGTGTTTTTTTATAATTTTATAATTATAATAAGATTTATTTATATTAACAAAAAATTTAAAATTGGGCCCCTGAATTTTTGGGGCCCTGTGACATGTCAGTAGGTACACTTGCTAAAGAACGGGCCTGTGTATAAGTTGTCCATGAGTCCATCAAGAACATAGTTTCGACAGAGAAAGTGTTAAGATCTTATTTTAGATAAATTTTGATGATAACAAAATATAGGATTGATAATGCGCAAATTGTGTTTACACACAAATTCACACAGCCTACAAGTGTATAAGTTCGTTGAGTATGCTTGACCAAGTTAAAATTTATCGAACCCAAGGGAGGTTTCTCTAGCTCAAGGATTTAGTCTCAAACATCCATATGTTGCAATGCGAAATTTAAAGGTTCCGGGTTTTTGGGTTTTTTAAACTAAAACTAATGGATGAAAATTAAAGCTAAAATTAACTAACAATTGAAATAACAATGCAAGTAAAAACTAGCTCTAACATCCAAAGAAGTGAAAGGGAGAGGGGTATGCTTCGGGTAATTTCAATTGAGTTAAATTAAACGACCTATTGTATATATGCAACAATCTCAATTTATCAAACAATCAAAAGAAAGGCAAACTCTCACCTAATTGACTAACTCTCATTAAATCAACCAAGTGTTTAATTGGGAGTGTTCACGACAATCTATCCCCTCTCGGTGTAATAGACGTCACAATAATAACATTTAATAAATCATTCAACTCAATTAAGCACTCAATCAAACAAGTTCAACTCTCGCTTTTTGCTTACTCAACTGAGATGCATAAACGAACAAGAATAATCGATCAAAGCTCAAGAAATCCACAATTTAGGAATTCAATCATTCAATTCATATCAATCAAAGCATATACACAATAAAATCATCTAATCTCACTCAATCTCCATTACCCAAAGCATAAACAAATTAGTCAATGACTAAATTAGGCAAACACATAACATCAAATGCAAAATAAGATAAAAACATAATAAAATACTCAATAAAATTGCAATAAACTACAAAATCCCAACAATATTAAAGAAGATAAGAGTAGAATTCACCTAGAAATGGTGATTACAACTAGGAAGAGCGATGAAATCTTCAATAACTTGTAAGAAAATCAATAAAAATAAGAACACCTAATACTATGTGAAAGTGTGTAGAGAGCTGTGAAAATATCTAAGGCTCCATTTGGATGGGTGGATTTGAAATCCATGGATTTCACACACAAATAATCATCCTCTCCATGAATTTACAAATACTTAGATTTCATTTTATGTTTAAAATGGAGGAGTTCTAAATCCTCTCCAAACTCATGTCATTTGAAATTTCTCCTCTCTACCCATTTTCATCTCTCATTTTCCTTACTTTTATTTTTCTTTAAATCCATTCATTTTCGAATTCATTCATCCAAATGGAGTCAAAGGTCCACTCCATTTGGATGGGTGGATTTGAGATCCATGGATTTCACAAACAAATAACCACCCTCTCCATGAATTTACAAATACTTAGATTTTATTTTATGTTTAAAATGGAGAAATTTTAAATTCTTTTCAAACTCATGTCATTTGTGAAATCCCTCCTCTCCACCATTTCATCTCTCATTTTTCTTACTTTTTTCCTTCTCTCCATAGTTCATAACTTAAAATGTATGCTTTTTTTACATGTATTTTTGTTTAAAATTCAGAGTGTGGAATGCGTGAGTGTATTATGTAGTGTGTGAGTCAATTTCTCTCTTTCGCTCCTTACGCTGAAATCCATATTAATTTCTTCAAATGGACTTTTTGGGACATAATCAAGCCACTGGCCTTATTTTTCTTGAAGGGCCCAACCAATTTTCAGAAATTCCAGCCACACGGTCTCTGCAGGAAAAGGATTCGGCTGTGCGAATTTTTGAACGAGCCGTGCAATTTACTTCGAAAAGACCCCTGTGACACGGGCTCTTCCCAATGGTGTAACACGATTGAAGGGAATTGTAAGCACATGCCGTGTGATAATAAAAAGCGTGTCTTTACCTTAGCAATTTTTCAATTTTCAACACTGTTCTTCAAGCCTTCGAACAATGGAGTTCTTGGCAGTAGCAGCTTTGGGCAAGCTTCAACGGCGACGGCAATGGCTTCAAAGTTCCGGCAGTAGCTCTACTCCGACAATTAGGCAGTGTATGGAGCTTCCATGGATAGTGGCTTTCTTGGCATGGACGGCCGCATCGAATTTCAGTGCCCCGACGGCGAATTGGCTTGTTCAGCTTAGGTTGCAGGTTGGACGGCAATGGTTGTACAGCTTCTTCTCTTTCAATTTTCCGGCGTGAAGAGGTGTGAAGGTTCCTTGGCTGTGGCGATGGCTGCGAACAGGGGCGCAGCAGCTTTCTTGCGCGACGGTGGGTGTTCTTCCTCCGGCGTGAATTTCTGGAAGTGAGTGGTGGTGAAGCTGTCGGCTTTCTCCCGCGGTTGAAAACAGGGGACGGCTACAGCTGTTTCTGCGAGTAATCCTGGCGAAGTATTTTGAAGAAGATGATGGTTGAGGCTTGTTGGTGAGTGGTGTGGAGCAAGGATAGCCACGTTTCTCTATTTGTTGACAGCTTCCAAGCAATATCTTTGAACTTGATCAAGACTGTATGAGCAATTCAATTAAATCCTGCACAATTTAATTATCAAATACCAAATTTATATAAGGGAAAATACATATTTTTGTCCTATAAATTTCGTTGACTTTGGTTTTCGTCCTCTTAAGTTTTGAATTTTTGTTTTCGTCCTTTAACTTACCAAAAATTATGGTTTTCGTCCCCTTAAGTTTTGAATTTTTGTTTTCGTCTTTTAACTTACTAAAAATTATGGTTTTCGTCCTTCAACCGCCTATAACCAATCATACAACTAGTAATACACACGTGAATCCATTTTTTCTTTCTTTCTTTAAACAAAATACTAACGTGGGGGTATTTGGAGAGAATTAGGTCTTGACAAAATACACTTTTAACCGTAAATTTCCTCTCAAATACCGTCCAATACTTACATCCAATAGGATCTTCTATCCGGATTCATATTTGAATATGATGTACAAAATCGTGCAACGAAACCACAATGACACTTAATATTGCGCTCGAAACTCGTTGATTCATACGAATTTCTTGAAGGCATCCTTCTTCCTTTCCGTACAGTGAGTATGCACTCAAAAAAATTTAGGCTTTTGGATGTTTTGATTTGAGGATCTTTGTTCCTCTTTTTCCTAATTTTCTCAAGCCCCCATGACTAGATTTGATCGACTAGGGTTTTGATTTGGGAGAGAATTTACGGTTAATCTTGTATTTTAAACATCAAGACCTAATTCCCTCTAAATACCCCCAGGTCAGTGTTTCGCTTAAAAAATAGAAAAAATTGATCTACGTGTGTATTACCGGTTGTGTGACTAGTTATAGGCGGTTAGAGGACGAAAACCATAATTATTTTGGTAACTTAAAGGACGAAAAAAAAATTTAAAACTTGAGAGGACGAAAAGCATAATTTTTTGTAAGTTAAAGGATGAAAACAAAAATTCAAAACTTAAGAGGACGAAAACCAAAGTCAACGAAACTTATAGGACAAAAATGTATATTTTCCCTTTATATAAATGGGCTTATAACTTTGGGCTTTTAATTTAAGCACTTTGACAAATTAATTAATCACATCTTGCGCTAAAATTAAATGAGCATCTATAATTCAATTGAACCCAAATGACAATTTCACAATTAATTCAAGAATTCCTCTCAAATTTCCTACAAAATTGTAACACAAGTGATGTTGCACAATTAATCTCAAATGATCAATTTACTGTAGAAAAATGCAATTAATCCTATCAAATTAAGCTATTAATACACAAGAATTTCAAGCAACTTTCACACTAATCAACAACATATTTTGAAACTAACATTTCAGGTAAAATTCAAGAAGATTGGTAAAATTACAGATGTTAAGTGAAGTCTACAGCTATAGACTTATGAACCTACAACTGAACAAGATCTTACAGCCTCCACTTAACCTACAGCTGGAGGGTACTTTCCAGGAGCAAAGATGCAGTTCAAAGAGGGAACCTACAACTAATTATGGCTATTGGATGATTAAGTACAAAGATCAAGAGAAGAAGATGCTAGAAGACCCTTAATCACTCAAATTAGTGAAGTGTTAAGTTTCCCTCACTAGTGAGTATTTAGGGATATTTTTGCTGAAGATTTATGAAGATTAATGAAAATTTCAGAGAAAGGATAATAGCACACTCAGTACTAGTGTGAGTGGAGAAGGATGATCACCTCACATATGTGGAGCTTTATAGAGAGTAAGATGAGTCTTATCCAGAATTTAAAATCTTGAATTCTATAATGGATAAGTCACACCTCTTTATCTATATAAATAGTGGAAGAAGTCTTAAGGAGTAACAACAACCCTAGCATTAAAGCCTAAGCAATCCTACAACTAGCAACATACTTTCAGTGAGCATTTCATAGAGATATTTTTCTTTGTGATTAATGGCTAGACTGATAGAATTTTCCTAGAGAAGAATCACATTTTTTATTGTTGTTCCTTCACTTATTTTATTTTGTTTTAATATCTACTTAATGTGGAATATTCTTTGTGAGGTTAAAAGATTCTGAGTGAATTATTTGTATTCTGAGTGAATAGGTTAAGTGTTCTACCTAGAATATTGATATATGTGAGAGCTAATTGTTAGAGGAATCACTTGTAAAAGGATCTGTAAGATCATCTTAATGAATTTGGCACATAAGTAGTGTAACAACGGATGTATGAGGACTTTACAATCTCCAAACCACAATAAATTGTTTGTTTATCTTTATCTTCTGTTACTATTCTTATTAACTGCTTATTTATTGTGTTACATACATCATTGCTTTGAACTTATTGCATAAAACCTGTAAAATTTGAACTTTGAATCTACAACTGTAGACTTGATGGTCACTCAGGAATATAAAATTCTCAGCCGGAATATTAAAATTTGGGCCAATAAAATCTACAATTAATTATATAATATAATATTATTGATTATACTCTTAATTAAATAGTTAATATTTTAAATTATTTTATGATAAATTTTCATTAATTATTTTTATGAGTATAATATTTTGACAATATAAATTTATAGATTAAGGCATGGAACAACACAATAGGACACGTCCCCAATTGCCGAAAGAAATTGAAAGTCAACTTTAAATGAGGCGTGAATTGCAACTTTTATTTTTTCAAAACATGGTTTCATGCCGTACCAAGTGGATGGATTTAATATAGGGAATCAATCCCACTGTCCATAATTTTAATATACCAACAGCCCGTATGAAAATTTTTTAATGATAATGAAAGTGGAGATAAATATATACTAATTATAATAGGTAATAAGAAAAAATGAGTTACACAATATTAATTTTTTTCCTAAATAAGATAATCATTACCCTCATTTGATTACCCTCATCTCATTCTATAATCATCCTCCTCAATGAATCTCCTATACCACAATTAACAACTTTTTTTTGTCAACTTATTTTAAAATTGGAGCACAACACTAATGATGCAACCATCATGAACACAAAATCTCATTCAACATATGTAAAGGTAAAGAAGAAAAATAAAATTTCATTCTCATTACCATTGAAGAATTTGAAACAACCGCCCCCCAAATTAATCGAGTGCGGCCTAAAATATAATATAGGGGAATCACAGAGAGGGTCACTTTATATATCAAAACTAAAGGGCGCATCAAAAACTTTTTTAAACTAAAAAGAGGACTGTTGTGGGCTAAATATATCATTCCAGCGACCCAACGGGTTGTTTCAGGATAAAAGGCCCACTCGATGAAAAGACCAGTAAAATTTGAACCACATGAGCAAGATTACCGAGCAATAGCTCGACCCAGACGAACAACCCCGAGCAGATTAGCATCTGCGGGTTGCAACTTCCCGAGCAGACCAAAGTATCACCTATAGATACACATAGAAATATATTTAATTACATATACGGTGACACACAATTCCTCACAAGAATTCTGTCATGTGCTCCGATTGTAAATCAGTAACAACTTAATTAGCTTATATTTACAAGCATCATTTAAAGTCCTAGTCCTTGCAATATAAGAGTTAGGCAAATCTCGGTGTCTTATCAGTTTTATTCAGAGTTAATTCTATTCAATTTGTTGTTGTCTGTCCAACAAACCCCACCATTTGTTACAGGTCCAACAAGGACCAAATTACTTTTCTTAATTAATAGATTATTTTTTTCTTAATCTTATTGATAGCTACAGTAGTCTAGGCTACTGCAATAGTACATGTAGGCTGTCACGCTACAATACTCAAATTCAAATTTAAAACTCTACAGTATGGTACAATCGAGATTATTATAGTATTATCGAGAACAATATAGTATAATTTATTATTGTTAGAACTTTATTTTTTAAATAGATTTTGATGATAGCAAAGTATAGGAATATATGTGTAACCAACATTTCAGTATCAAATTGAAGAACTGAAGAAATTACAGTTTGAAAGGGAAGTCTACAACTGAACAAAACCTTACTGCTGTAAGGTTAATTCTACAGTTGGGAACTAAAGGTTGCACGAGTAAATGCTATAGCACTAAGAGAGAACCTATAGCCAGTGAAGACCGTTGGAGGATTAAAGTACAATTTTAACAAATCAAGATGCTAAAGACCCTTAAAACTCATATTTGATAAAAATTTGTTCAGCAGAATCAAGTACTGCAAAACTGCAAAAGAAATCTAGGAAAAGTTGGAAATGATTAGTGAAGGAACTGACCAAATCAAGGAAAAAAAACTCATGATTGAAGTCTAGAAGTTCAAGAACTTTAAAATGAAATATGCAGAAGTTCTTGAAAAGTTTGAATCAAGATTCATTGAAATACTCAATCAGCTTGAGTCACTTGGAAAAGAATACTCACAGAGAGAAATGAACATGAAATTTCTTAAAGCTTTGCCCTCTGAATGGGACATGAAAGTGGTTGTCATGAGAGAATCGTAGGATTTATCTAACATATCCACCTTTGAACTCTTTTCAGATTTGAAAGCTTATGAATGATATAAGTAGAAGGAAAGATCCTGATAGTGCAGAGGTTATAGCTCTAGTGGTTGACAACCTTGCAACTACAGATTCTGAAGAAGAAGATTTGGCTCTTTTTATAAAGCAGCTCAAAAAATTTGGAAGATAGTCAAAGAAGAAGCAATCTACACCAAGGGAAGAAGGTAAGTGACATGTGTTTTACAAAAACTTACTTTTCAAGTATAAGAAATCTGTGTAGTAACAGTAAGTGCCCAATTAAATTATCAATCCACGGGATTAGTGCCTAGTGTAGCCCTAGAACTATATGTTGGTGCTCAATTGCAGTGTGAATTAACTTATTCCAAATTAAACTAATTGCAATGATTAAAATTAAAAAGATTAACTAGATAAAAGAAATTAAAATAAAATTCAAAAAATTACTAAAATAGACATCTAAAAATAACAAGCTCCCTATGCCAAAATTATCCTACGACAACGGAGAAAAGACAACGGGTATTAGTTCTACCCGTTGTCTTAAATTAAAATCCCGTAGTCTTATATGTACCCGTTGTGTTAAAATTAAAAAAAAGCTGAAAGACAACGGGTTTAATCCCCCGTTGTCTTTACCCGTTGTCGAAGCTTTTTTTTTTATATTTTTTAATAAATTAATAGAGGGTATAAATATAGGCACTTAGAAAAAATTCGCGTTTCCTTCTCTTCTCATATAGCAGACCTGAATCGCATCGTGCCCTAGACGACTTGAATCGTCCCGCCTCCGTGAATCGTCCGGCCACCGTGAATCATCCGGCCACCGACAACAGCTCTACCATTCGCGTCGTGCCCTACCTGCCCTACCTATAGAATCTCCACCTGCGTGCCACAGTGAATCGTCCGGCACCTCTACTCTTCGCATCGTGCCCTAGCCACAGAACCAAAGTCCAGTCCCACCGTGAATCGTCTATGTGAACAGCACTTTCTCCCCAGGTAAATAAACTTTGCCCTAAATTTTTATATCTACACCTAAATTAAACCCTATTCATTTGAATCCTTGGATAGTTTGCAGAAGCATCCTTAATCACTTATGTTCGATTTTTGGAATTCAAGAAGTATATTTAGTGATGGGCCAGAGAAAGGTACGCTGCGTCTCCTCTACACCGTTTTGTGATTTTGTGGTTTTGTGAAACTTGAGATTATTGGGAAATGGAAGTGGGAAATTAATTATTAATTATGATAAAGAGAGCAATAATATCGTCTCTGCCAGTTTAGGTGTTAACACTTTGTATTTCAGAACAAGCTCTTCTAGGGTGCTTCTTGTGATTTTGTGATTTTCTGCGTCTGTTTTGTGATTTTCTGCTGCTTCTTGTTGTGGTTTTGTGATTATGATCAGTAGACTCCTTTTTTCTCTTTCTCTGGCTTCGTTTCTTCCTCATAATCACACAACCAATTTCTGGAAACTGCACAATATTATCTAGCCTCTGTTTCTCCAAATATTTGATCTTTGACTCCAGGGACCTGTTGTAAAAATTATTTTGAAATTATTTATTTTAATTCTTCGGGTCAAATGTGTATGTAGGCCATGTTTCAGAAGGAGATTTATGCCTATGCTCAGATCTTTAAAATGCAGGCTCATGTTTCAGAAATTTACCTATTTTATTCATTGTATATGTAACTCCTGGTAGAGTAAGATAATTTGGCAAATTGATTCTGGAAATGGATAAATAGACAAATCATGTTTCCTCCATGTTTTTGTTGCTGGGATTACTAGCTTTGGTAAATGTAAGATACAAGATACTTATGTCGAGAACCCAATATTATTGCATTTGCTGGTCTTGGAAGGTTCCATCGTTCAAAGTATTGTGAGAGTATTTTATTTCTTTTTTTAACATGTGAAAGTTATTTCCGGATGTCTCCAAAAAAAAGTGTGAAAGTTAAGAGGGAACAAAAGGAGTAATAAGTTCCAAGTTATATCATAATGGTAAGTTTTTTTGTGTCTTTGAGGATTCTTGACAGTGTGTTAGTAATAATAGAATATATGACAATTTTGTCAAATTAATTCCCCATAATGGATAAATGGCAGTTCATGATCATGTTTCTTCAATGTGTTTGTTGTTACTAATTGCTGGCTGTGATAAGTGTAAGATAAAGAATTCCCTATGTTTGCACTTGCTGGTGTTGGTAGTTTCAATTGCTTAAATTTGGATGCATGAAATCTTTATGACAGTTTTGCTACTTCAATTTTTTATCTGTGCTTTTATCATGAAACTTGGAAAGATTTAGTGAGTCTTGTGTGTGAAGTGTAACGCCCCAAAATATCAGCCTTATTTTTTCGTCCTTTATTTTAT
>JAPKLY010001112.1:0-16161 GCA_026898435.1 Prunella vulgaris
GCTTTGTTAGCTAGCCAATCGAAACAACGAATTATCATTCAAATCCTCGTCTCCTTTGGGTTCGATATATTAAAACTTGGTCAAGCTTACCACGCTAATCACGAACACGTACACTTGCGTGAGGACTCATTTACACCAAACACCGATCAAGGTGACAAGCCCTGAGTTCTGAGTCCTGAACCTAAAATATCCTGATCTTGATGATCCTTGTCCTGATGTCTGTTCCACCTGAAAGCCATTCATCTCTCTGCAAACCTGATCCTGAGTTAGTCATCCTTCCTGACCACTTGTTCAATCCTGAACTGAGATTCATACAGAATCATCTACTCTTGGGCCAAGAAGTCCTATCTCTACTGACAACTCAACAAACCTAGTTTCAGGCAGAGCCTTAGTCAGGATGTCAGCTCTCTATTTGTCAATAGGGATCCTTTCCATCCTTATATTCTTCTTCTCAACGTGATCACTTATAAAGTGATGCCTAATGTCTACATGCTTACACCTTGTGTGTAAGACTGGGTTTTGGGATATGGCTATGACACTGTTATTGTCACAATTAATTGGAACTTCAGTTGCCTCTACTTGGTAGTCTCTTAGTTGTTGCTTCAACCAAAGAACTTGGGAACAACAACTGCCTGTCGCCATATACTCAACCTCAGTTGTAGACGTTGCAACACTTGTTTATTTCTTAGAAAACCAAGAGATTAGTTTTCTCCCTAGAAACTGACATGTGCCTGTCGTTGATTTCCTATCAATCCGACAGCCTCCATAATCAACATCAGAATAACCTGTCAGTTCTAGGTTGTCATCAGAGGGATACCAAAGTCCTAAATTAACTATATCCTTCTGGTATTTCAGAATCTTTTTTGCACTTTCTAAATGACTATTATTGGGATTAGACTGATACCTCGCACAAACTCCAACTGCGTAAGTGATGTTAGGGCGACTTGCAGTCAGGTACAACAACGAACCAATCAGTGCCTTATATTCAGTCAGATCTACTGAGGTCCCCTCCTTATCAGGATCCATCTTCTCGTTTGTGTTCATGGGAATACGTGAGACTTTGCTGGACTGAACTCCAAATTTCTGAATCAGGTCCCTCGCATACTGGGACTGAGATATAAAAATTCCTGAGTCAGTTTGCCTGACCTGAAGAACTAAGAAGAAGTTCATCTTTCCCATCATTGACATCTCAAACATTCCCATCACCAGCTTTGAGAATTTCTCACAAAGCCTCAGGTTCGGTGATCCAAAAATAATGTCATCGACATAAATAGGGACTAAGAGAATGTCCTCCCCTTCGGTAATCCTTAATAGGGTCCTGTCCACTGTTCCTTTCACGAGCCTATGGTCGATCAGGATCTGGGAGAGCATCATACCAAGCTCTAGGATCTTATTTCAGGCCATAAAGAGCATTCTTCATTTGATAGACCTTGTCACCAACTCCAAACCCAGGAGGTTGCTCCACATAAACCTCCTCATTCAGAATTCCATTCATGAAGGCACTCTTTACGTCCATCTGATACACCTTGAACTTTTTAAATGTTGCATATACCAGAAACAACCTGATTTCTTCCAACCTTCCGACCGGCCGGAGCAAAGGTCTCATCATAGTCGATCCCTTCGGCGTGAGAGTATCCCTTGGCTACCAGTCTGGCCTTGTTCCTGACAACAACATTCTTCTCATCCCTCTTGTTCTTGAAGACCGACTTGGTGCCAATAACATGATGATGCCTATGTCTATCAACTAACTCCCAAACTTGATTCCGCTCAAATTGATTGAGCTCATCCTGCATGGCAACCATCCAGTTGGTGTCAGCAAGAGCTTCTTCTATGTTCTTAGGTTCCTAATCAGATAGGAAACAACAGAACGTAACACTCTCATCATGGAACAACCTTGTCCTGAGCCCCTCGATGATATCACTAATGATATATGAAAAATGAGTGATCAGAAAGTCGGGTCCTCTGACTGACTGGAGCACTAGGAGCAGCTCCTGACGTTTCCTCGCCAGATCCTAAAAGGTTAGTTTCTAGCACAGGTAACAAAGCAGAACAAACAAGAGAAGGAGAGACTGAGTCAGTTCCATAGGTTTGCCCAATGTCAGGGACATTGTTTCCCCCTACAGAGTTAGACTCAGTAACTGTCTCAGGTGCAGAAGCATCATCACCGACAGTCCTTACCTCAGGTTGAGTCTGTGCCTCAGTTTGAGACTCAACATTCTCCGAGGTGACTGCTTGCTGAGGGTTGGCCTGAGGTCAATCCTGATCGTCATCATCATTCCATCCCATGGGAGCATGCACAAGCTTGACCTCGGACTCAGGATTTTTCTTTAGGCTCAGTCTTGTCACCCTCTTGGTAACCCCCTCAGTGTCAGGACTTGGAACCTATTTTCTACGCATGGATGCAGTCTCATCAAACACAACATGAGGTGTTTCCTCCACAACAAGAGTCCGACAGTTGTATACCCTGAAGACTTTGTTGACTGAGGAGTATCCTAAGAACACTCCCTCATCAGACTTGCTATCAATGGCTTTCAACTGATCTTTTCCATTGTTCAAGATGAAACACTTACACCAAAAAATATGGAAATAGGAGATGCGAGGCTTCCTCTTGTTCCACGTTTCATAGGGTGTCTGAGCATGTTGTTTGTTCAGCATAGATTGGTTCTC
Organism: Prunella vulgaris; assembly: GCA_026898435.1. Taxonomy (NCBI): domain Eukaryota; kingdom Viridiplantae; phylum Streptophyta; class Magnoliopsida; order Lamiales; family Lamiaceae; genus Prunella; species Prunella vulgaris. Next base: position 2,668 of record JAPKLY010001112.1, read on the forward strand.
AGTGTAGCAAGCAGTATTGATTGCTTCAGCCCAGTACTTCTTGGGCAGTCCTGACTCAGCCAACATGGTCCTGGCGGTTTCCTTCAGGGTTTGATTCCTTTTCTCAGCTACTCCGTTGTGCTGTGGAGTACTAGCCGCAGAAGTCTCATGAACAATGCCATTTTCAGTACAATAATTTGTTATATAAGAGTTAATAAACTCCATTCCCCCATCTGATCTGATCCTGACGATGCTCTGACCCTATTCAGTACTCAATCTCTTGAGTAACTCTGGGAGCTTCACCTGAGTCTCCTTCTTGTTCAGCAAGAAAATAACCCATGTGTACCTGGAATAATCATCAACAACAACAAGGGTATATTTCCTACCATTCATGCTAACATGGGTGATTGGACCAAAGAGATTCATGTGCAGGAGCTGAAGCACTCTGTTAGTTGAGAAGGCATATTTCTCCTTGAATGAAGCTTTGGTTAGCTTGCCTTCCTGACATGCTCGGCACATGTGGTCTTTGCTAAAAACTTCATTAGGTAGACCCTCTACAAAAGAAAGTCGAGAGATTTTGTTAATAATCTTAAAGTTTAAGTGGCTAAGACGTTTATGCCAAAGCCAACTGAGTTCAGATGAACTCTTAGCGACCAAACAAGTTTCAGGAGAGCTGCTCTGAAAGACAGCAAAATAGACGTTGCCTCTCCTGACACCTGTAATAAGAAACTGCATTGTAGATTTATCATTCACAAGACATATATTCTATGTAAATTCTACACTAAATCCGCGTTCACAAAACTGACTAACAGATAACAGGTTATGTCTAAGACCCTCTACATAGGATACATTAAGCACATGAACATAACAAACAACAAGGGTACCATAACCTCTGGTATAACCTCCAGAGTTATCTCCATAGGTAACATGCGGGCCTTCCTCGGTAATGTTGTCACGCCCTAAATTTCTAAGAATTTTCAAATCAGCGGAAGTCTTGATTTTAAATAAATAATTAAATAAAAACCTTCTTTAGAACGTGAACCCTTTTTACTAGAAATAAAATTCTTTTCTTTGAAAACCCTTTTTGAACTAAATAAATCAAACATTCACAATAAATAACTCATTCAATACATCCATGAAAATCATAAAATATCGTAATAAATATTCATAACATTTTTCAATAATATTCACTTAGCACATTCCTAGAAATCACACAAGTAACATATAACATGCTTCAATAATATTCAATACATAAGTCATCAATTAAATCATGCAATAATACTTAAAAAATTCTGGTACAGCAGCTGAAACACATAACTCTCGAAAACAGCTAGGGTGCACTCATCAAAACCGCATGTGTACAAAAACAGTCCACTAACTAATACAAAAGCCATTTTCTCTAATACTATAATCTTGACAATCAGTTAAAGACCTCTAAATACTCAAATAATTCATACAAGACATATTATAAGCACTTGCCACGAAAATCACTTTTTAAAACGCATGAAAAGCTCGTAAAATAAAGTTATAGGACTAATTTCAAGCTGAAACTTTAAAACGATTTTGCTCCAGGTTTTAAGACTAAAATAACTTAATAATTTAAGGAAAATAAACTGCCAAAATTTCGAAATAGGCTGGGCATAAAATTGGTATTTTTTAAACAAGAATTTTGAGGACTAGAATCACATAAATGACTAAAACTGGAGTCTCGACTTCTACTAGGTGAAAACTCACGAAAATTGGTCAACATGCATATAAAATCATGGAAAACATTCTGGTAAAATTTCATTATTTTTAGAGTTATAAAACTAGACTTATCGAACATGCAAACTAAAGACAATAACTAATTTTCTTAAGAACAATTAATCACATAAATTGATCACTTAATCATGCATCAAAAATTCGTCCAACAGCTGCAATATAATTAAAATATGTTCATCATTTAAATCCTAATTTTCATGCCATCTAACACATATTCATAACAATAATAATAATACCTCATAAAATCCATAATAAAGTCCCATGATTTATCAAACCATAATAAATCCTAAATCAAACCTCTACGTGTCCATGCACTCAACAAAATAAAACATGCAAACGTCTAGTCTTGTGGCAAACATAAGTGCCGAAAAACATTAATAAAAATACTTTCAACTTAATAAAATATAAAGACTACTTGGTTTAATAAAACTTCAATCCATTATCTTCTTCTTTAACTCGCATCACATCCACCTACCTCCGCATCACCAATCTCGTCATCTTACTCTTGAAAATCTAAAAATATAATTCGGTGAAGGAGTGAGCAATTATAAAATAATCACTCCGTGGGGATAGTTTAGTTCGAAGTCTAAATATAATGGACATGTAAATATGAAAACATACAAATCTTTCTTAATCTTTGATACGACTTAAGCGTATCCTTCTTTGATACTACATAAGAGCTTCCATTCTTTGATACCACATAAGGATATCCATCGTTAGTACTACTTGAGAGCACTCATCTTTGACACCACATAAGGGCACCCATCTTTAGCACATAAAGACATAAACACATTAAACACAGTATTTAAAAATCGAACTAGAGTTACCACTTTTCACCGTTTAAACCCCCACCTTTGATTGCTTGAAAAGAAGAGAAGTGTTGTACGTTTGGCTTGCTTAATCCTTGCTCGAAGAACTCACGAAATCTGCCCTCCTTCTACTTCTACAAGAAGCCGAAAACTAGTCCACTATCTTCATGAAGTTGCCGAATTTTGGGGTGCTATGGTGGCTGCCGAAATTTAGGGTGTCTAAGGGTCTTATGGTCTTGATCAATACATATTTATAGAGATGGAATAAGTGGGTTTAGGGCTGTAAAGAGCCTTGGCCGAAATTATAGAGGAAAAGGTAAGAAAATTGGCCCATAATCTTGGTGTATCTCTATTTACATACTTGGCAACTTATTTCCTTATTTAAAAGATCCTTACTAACTCTTTATTCTTGTGATACTTAACCTTCAAGCATATAATTCTCTTGCATGAGAATATGACTTATTTCCATAAATAAAGATACTAGAAATCCATGTCTTATACTCTCTTAATATTCGAAAATTCCTTAAAGTCTAAGACCCATTATTTTCGAAAATATTACTACTACTATCCCAAGTATTATTTAATCCTATTCTTGGTCAAATCCTAAATAAGTCAAATCCCTAAATTAATTCCCCAATTACAAACTTGCCCTTAATGGATTAATACTTAAGGAAATAATATTCTTAGAGGACTAATACTATAACCTCAACAATAATACTTCTCTTATTTGTTCTAAATAATTCAAAACTTAGCACTAAGCTAGGAGTTTAATTAATACTAATTGGGACAACTAATACTAAGCAAACAATTAAGAAATACTAAAGCATAACAACTTAAAGGACTAAACCTTAAACACACACAAAGCTCTCGCCCAAAAACAATAAATTAATGGACGAAAAGCTGTTGCCTATGCGGGGTGTTACAACCTCACCACCTTTAAAAAAAATTCATCCTCGAAAATACTAACTTACCTTGCAAAACAAGCTCGGGGTATTTAGCCTTTAAATCCTCCTCTTTTTCCCACGTTGCTTCTTCAATACCACGGCGATTCCAATGTACCTTGATAAGATTAACTTCTCGATTCCTCAAATGATGAGTCTTCCTATCCAACACCTAAACGGGTACTTGTTCATAAGCCAAGTTCTTATCCACTTCTAAAGACGAATAGTCTAACACGTGACTAGGATCACGTACGTATTTCCTCAATATTGAAACGTGAAAAATGTTGTGAACGGCTGCAAGGCTTGGGGGTAAAGCTAGGCGATATCCTAAACTCCCAACCTTCTCTAGGATCTCAAAAGGTCCTATAAAACGTGGTTGTAACTTCCCTTTGCGACCAAAACGAACAACTCCTTTAGTCGGCGATACCTTTAAGAAAATGTCCTCGCCCTTCTCGAAATGTAGGGGCTTCCTACGCTTGTCGGCATAAGACTTTTGAAGATCTTGGGCAGCCCGTATCCTCTCTCGAATCTTCTCAATCACCTTGACCATTTTCTCTACGATTTCGGGCCCTAGAACACGTCGTTCGCCGGCTTCATCCCAATACAACAGAGATCTACAACGCCGTCCATACAAAGCCTCGTTTGGAGCCATGCCAATCGTCGCTTGATAACTATTGTTGTAACCAAACTCCACTAAAGGTAAATACGTCTCCCAATTACCTTCAAAAGTCTAGAACACAAGCCCGTAACATGTCCTCAAGTGTTTGGATTGTCCTCTACGATTGACCATCCGTTTGTGGGTGATACGCCGTGCTAAGATTTAACTTAGTGCCCATGGCCGATTGTAGGCTCCTCCAAAAATGCGAAGTAAAACGTGCATCCCTATCCGAAACGATTGAAACGGGAACTCCATGCAATCTCACAACTTCTTGGATATAAACTTGAGCAAGTTTATCCATACTCTACGTCATCTTCATAGGAATAAAATGAGCCGACTTGGTTAATCGATCCACAACAACCCATATAGCTTGATTCCCTTTAATCGATCGAGGTAATCCCATCACGAAATCCATGGAAATGTGCTTCCACTTCCATTGAGGTATCTCTAACGGCTTCAACAATCCGGATGGCCTTTGATGTTCCGCCTTAACTTGTTGACAAGTTAAACACTTCTCTACGAAATTGGCAATGTCGCCCTTCATGTTCCTCCACCAAAATATAGTCCTTAAGTCCTTATACATCTTGGTTCCACCGGGATGAACCGTATAAGGTGTACAATGAGCTTCCTCCATTATTTCCTTCTTCACTTCTTCGTCATTCGGTACACACAACCGATTCTCGAACAAGAGTGCTCCATTTACGTCAACAACGAACCCCTTAACGCCTTTCGTCTCAACTCGCTTCTTCAACTTAATTAGGGCAGCGTCCTTGCCTTGTATTTTGACGATTCATGCACGAAGAGTGGGCTGAACCGTCAAGGCTGCAATGACCGATTCTACTCCCTTGGGTGCTTCGATCACCTCCAACTTCAAGCGTTCGAACTCCTTCACTAACTCGCATTGGTTAGTCAAAGATCAAACCGCACCTCCCTTTCGGCTAAGTGCATCCATAACCACATTCACCTTACCCGGATGATAGTTGATTGTGCAATCGTAGTCCTTGACTAAATCTAGCCAACACCTTTGCCTCATGTTCAACTCCTTTTGCGTGAAAATATACTTGAGGCTCTTATGATCGGTGAAGATCTCGCACTTAGTACCATAAAGATAATGTCTCCATATCTTCAATGCATGAACAACAGCCGCTAACTCAAGATCATGCGTAGGATAGTTCATCTCGTGCACCTTCAATTGCCTTGATGCGTACGCCACGACTTTCCCATGTTGCATCGAAACACAACCTAGTCCTTGCTTCGACGCATCACTAAAGATCACAAAACCTTCGGTAGGATTGGGGATAGTAAGGACAGGTATTCGTTGTTTTGCAGTGGGTTTACGATTTGTGGTCTTTGGTGTTGAGGTTGTGGTGGGTATGGATAATAAGGATAGTTTTGTGGTGGTGGTGGATAGTATGGTGGGTTCATTGGGTAATTTGGGTAGTTTGGGTAGTTGGGATATTGAGGTGGATAGTATGGTTGATTTTGTGGTGGATAAGGTTGGTATTGGTGTGGTATAGGTTGTGGTTGTGGAACCTCCCTTTGAGCCAAGTGCTCCTCACCTTGATGCACTTGTCCTCTTAATGGTTCCTCTTCCCTAATTTCCTCTGGAGCTTCATTCATTTGATTATCCATGTTCTCTCGATTCAATCTAGCTTCTCTTCTTCTCCTTCGTAGGCTAGTTTCAAGATCCAAATCAAAGGGTAATAAATCTCCCCCTTGACTTCTTGTGTGCATATACCTACAAGAAAATAAATATCAAATTCCCTCACAATAGAAACCAAATGAAAATAAAAGAAACAACAAACAATCAATCAAACAAGCCGTCTTCCCGGCAACGGCGCCAAAAACTTGTTTTCCAAAATCGTGATGATTTCCACGCAAGTGAACGTGGTCGTTGTTGTCATGGCAAGTTAACCAAGTTAAATATCGAATACAGGGAAACGATGCGATATCAACCAAGCATTGAATGTCTACAAAAGGCTAATAGCTAGGAAAGCAAGAAAACCATCAAGGATTCTATCTACTAATAAAGCAAGAATAGTAAATCCTAACTATCACCTCAAAGAAGTGAGCAAGGGTGAAGTGTACATGGAAGTAATCCTACTATGGTTCCTCTAGAATCCTATCCATCCTAGCATGCAAAAGTTCTCTTGGTGTCTTAGTCAAACCAACTAGTGTCTAGATCTCTCTACAACACAAGCTAAGGCTCTATTAGGTGTCTAGATCTCACTACAACTCCTAACACTCCAATTAAGAGGTCTTAGGCTAATATGCAATTCTCATTGGTCAAACAAGCCAAACATCAAACACTTGGTATGCTTAAGGTTCTTATAGCTCAATTCTCATTTCATAGCTAACCATATAAGCCATACATTCCAATTAAACATACCAAACATTCATATAAGTCATTAATAAGAGAACTAATCCAACAAGATCACTAATTCATGCATAGGATTAACAAGAGACTAAATTCCCATAGTATTCATACAACCATGCAACAAAGATATTAGCCCATGGCTAATTGGAAATGAAAATCAACAATGAACAATGTAAACATCATGAATAGTAACTATAACAAAATAATTAAAGGAAAACGTACCATATGAAGAGAAATTGAATACAAGCATCAAACCTTGAAAATGCTATCTCTAAATCCGGAATGCAAAATAGAAAACTGAACTGTAGAAACGTAGCTTGAATCGAGAGAAGAATGTAGGAACAAACGGATCGAAATTCCGACGGACGGATCAAAAGTTATGGACGAAAGAAGATTGAATCTAACTAAGAACCCACTAAGTAACCTCTAATCTCTCTCTCTAAAACTACCTAATGATCTAACTAATGAAGATGATTCTGCTTGGAAATCTAATCCTTGAGGTATTTATAGTGCCCACAATGCTTGGTCAAAAATGCCGTCCATTAAACGCGCGAAAAGACGAAACTGCCCTTCGAAAATTGGAAATCCGAGCCTTCGCACGAGCACAAGCAGGTGGTCGCACGAACGCGGGCTCGTGTGAGCGTTCGTGTGATGCTTTGCCGCCCGAACCAGAAGGGTCTCGCACGAACGTGGGTTGTGGTCGCACGAACGTGGCCTGTGGTCGCTCGAGCCCGGCTTCGACTCGTCCGATCGATCCTCGACTTCTTATTTTCTTCATATCTTGAGTTCTAGAGCTCCGATTGACTCGATTCTTTTTCCGTTGCGACCCTCTCTTTGAACTCTTCGACATGGTCTATCATTTGCCTCCATTGGATCAACTCATATTTTCTGAACTTTTACGAACTTGCTCATCTTTTTCCGGTTTTTGCTCGTTTTCACTACAAAACACATTTTCTTGCCACAAAATGGTTAATAGCACAATTTATACCAAATTAGGGTCAAATATGAACATAAGCACATCAAAACCATATAGAAATGGACGCAAAAAGATGCAATTATGACCCTAATCAATAGGGGCCGACACTAACTTGTCCTTCATGTCACGCCCTAAAATTCTATACATTTCGATACAGCGGAAGTCTCACTCTTAATCAATAATTTATTAAAACATCTTTTAGAACGTGCACCCATTTTCTACTAAATAAAATTTCTTTCTTTTAAAAGTCTTTTGAAACTAAAATCAGAGTAACAATTTAAATAATTAAATCATACATCCAAATAACATAGCTCATTCAATACATCCATGGAGAACATAAATAATATCATCTCAACATATCCAATATAATTTAATATAATTAACATTGGGAATTATATCATTCCAACTTCATACATCAACCAAGACATCCATTAAATCATGAAATAATACCTAAAAAAATCATGTACAGCAGCTGGTACCTAAAACTCGCGAAAATAGTCTGGGTGTACTCATCAAAACCGTATGTGTATAAAAACAGTCCACTAACTAATACAAAAGCCATTTTCTCTAATACTATAATCTTGCCAATCAGTTAAAGACCTCTAAATACTCAATTAATTCATACAAGACATATTTTAAGCTCTTGCCACGAAAATCATTTTTTAAAGCACATGAAAAGCTCGTAAAATAAAGATATAGGACTAATTCCAATCTGAAACTTTAAAACAATTTTTCTCCAGGTTTCAAAACTAAAATAACTTAATAATTTAAGGAAAATAAACTGCCAAAATTTCGAAAATAGGATGGGCATAAAATTGTTATTTTGAAAACAAGAATTTTGAGGACTAGAATCACATAAAGGACTAAAACTGGAACCTCGACTTCTACTAAGTAAAAACTCACGAAAATTGTTCAACATGCATATTAAATCATGGAAAATAATCTGGTAAAATTTCATAATTTTTGGAGTTAAAAAACTTAACTTATCGAGCATGCAATTCTAAGGACAATAAGTATTTTCTTAAGAACAATTAAACACATAATTCAACACTTAACCATGCATAAAAATTCGAACCATCAGCTGCCAACTTAATAAATAAATTCATCAACTTAACTCCTAATATCCATGCAAATTAACACATTATCATAAAAATAATAATACCTCATAAAATCCATAATAAAATCCCATAATTTATCAAACCATAATAAATCCTAAATCAAACCTCTACAGGTCCATGCACTCAACGAAATAAAACATGCAAATGTCTAGTCTTGTGGCAAACATAAGTGCCGAAAAACATTAATAAAAATACTTTCAACTTAATAAAATATAAAGCCTACTTGGTTTAATAAAACGTCAATCCATTATATTCTTCTTTAACTCGCATCACATCCACCTTCATCCGCATCGCCAATCTCGTCATCTTACTCTTGAAAATCTGAAAATATAATTCGGTGAAGGGGTGAGCAATTATAAAATAATCACTACGTGGAGATAGTTTAGTTCGAAGTCTAAATATAATGGACATGTAAATATGAAAACATACCAATCTTTCTTAATCTTTGATACGACTTAAGTGTATCCTTCTTTGATACTACATAAGAGCATCCATTCTTTGATATCACATAAGGATATCCATCGTTAGTACTACTTAAGAGCACTCATCTTTGACACCACATAAGGGCATCCATCTTTAGCACATAAACATATAAACACATCAAACATAGTATTTAAAAATCGAACTAGAGTTACCACTTTTCACCGTTTAAACCCCCACCTTTGATTGCTTGAAAAGAAAGAAGTGTTGTACGTTGGCTTGCTAATTCCTTGTGCTCAAATTCTACTCCTTTCCTCAACACAAACTGCTGAAACTTGCTCTCTTACTAACCTCTACAAGCTGCTGGAAAACTGGTCCTCTAACTTCAATACATGGCCGAAATTTGGGTGCTAGAGGCTGCCGATTTTTCTTGGGTGTCTAATGGTTTTGGGGACTTGATCAATACATATTTATAGAGTTGGAAAAAGTGTGTAGGGCTTGGGAATAAGGGCTGGCCGAATTTGAGGTAAAAAGGCAAGAAAATTGGCCCATAATCTTGATGTATCTCTATTTCCATACTTGGCAACTTATTTCCTTATTTGTAAGATCCTTAATAACTCTTTATTCTTGTGATACTTAACCTTCAAGCATGTAATTCTTCTTGCATAAGAATATGACTTATTTCCATAAATAAAGATACTAGAAATCCATGTCTTAATACTCCTAAATTTTCAAAAATTACTTATTGCTCTAAGACTCATATTTTCGAAAATATTAATAATACTATCCCAAGTATTATTTAATCCTACTCTTGGTCAAATCCTCATATAGTCAAGTCCCTAAAATTAATTCCTCAATTACTAACATACCCTTAATGAATTAATACTTAAGGAAATACTATTCTTAGAGGACTAATACTATAACCTCAACAATAATACTTCTCTTCTTAATTCTAAATAAATTCGAAACTTAACACTAAGCTAGGAGTCCAATTAATACTAATTGGGACAACTAATACTAAGCAAATAATTAAGAAATACTAAAGCATAATAACTTAAAGGACTAAACCTTGAACACACACAAAGCTCTCGCCCAAAACACTAATTAAAGGACTAAAAGCTGCTGTCTATGCGGGGTGTTACACTTCAACTCTTGGAAACTCTTCTCGCATACCTTGGACCACACGAACTTCTCTCCTTTTCGTGTTAACTTGGTCATCGGTGAGGCTATCTTTGCAAAGCCTTCGATAAAATGCCTATAGTATCCCGCCAAACCGAGAAAGCTACGAACCTCGTTCACATTAGTTGGAGCCTCCCACTCACTCACGGCTGCAACCTTGGATGCGTCTACTTCAACTCCTTGGGCCGTGATCACATGGCCTAGAAAGTTCACTCGGTCTAACCAAAACTCGCATTTGGTAAACTTTGCAAACAATCTTTCTTGGCGCAAAACTTCTAGAACCGTCCTCAAGTTCAATTCATGTTGCTCCTTACTCCGCGAATAGATAAGAATGTCATCAATGAACACTATGACGAACCGATCTAAGAAATGGTGAAAGACTCGGTTCATCAAGTCCATGAAGACAGCTGGTGCGTTGCTCAAACCGAACGGCATCACTACGAACTCGTAATGCCCATAACGTGTGCGAAAAGCGGTTTTCACCCTATCTCCTTCCTTGATCTTCAATTGGTGATAGCCTGATCTCAAGTCAACTTTTGAGAACACACTCGCTCCCCTTAGTTGATCGAACAAGTCTTCAATTCTAGGCAATGGGTACTTGTTCTTGATCGTGAGCCAATTAAGCTCTCGATAGTCAATGCACATCCTCCACGATCCGTCCTTCTTCTTGACGAACAAAACTGGCGCTCCCCATGGTGAAACACTTGGTTGGATGAACTTCTTATCCAACAACTCTTGTAATTGCATCTTTAACTCCTCGAATTCCTTCGGCGCCATTCGATAGGGTGCTTTCAAAATTGGGGCAGCCCCGGGGACTAGATCGATCGTGAATTCCACTTGTAGTTCGGGTGGAATTCCGGGTAACTCCTCGGGAAACACGTGAACAAACTCGTTAACAACAGCAACGTCTTCAATGTTCACCGCCTTCACGTTCGTGCCCATCACATGGACAAGGTATCCTTCACATCCTTCCTCTTGAAGCAATTCAACAGCTTGCATCGCGGTGATGATCAAATTATGTGTACTCGGTCGGGAACCAAAGTACGTCAACTCCTCTCCACTTGGCAACTTGAGCGTCACTTCCCTCTTCTCGCAATCAATAGTGGCGTGGTACTTAGCTAGCCAATCCATGCAAAGAATGACATCGATTTGTCCCATCTCGATAATGTGTAACTCTCCCTCAAGACTCCTCCCACAAATCTCAAGTTTCGCAATCGACAAAACCTTACTTGTAAAAACAGCCTTTCCCAAAGGGATACTAACTTCTAAGGGTCTAACACTAACATCTAACTCACAACCAATCCTCAAACAACAACTAAGCGAGATAAAAGAATGCGTAGCTCCGGTATCGAACAAAGCAGTTATTGGTACCGAATTCATAGTTAACATACCTTGCAAAATCTCCAAAGGAGATTGATCCTCACTCGGCTCTCCCATAAGCGAGTACACGCGAGCTTGAGCCGTTCCTTTAGGTGGATTTGGACATTCGGGCGCTTTATGCCCTGGTTTATGGCATCGGTAACAAACGTCCTTCCCCATGAAACATACTCTCCTATGGTTCTTTCCACACTTAGGACATGCCGTGAACATCACTTGATTCCCTTGCCTAGGCCTAAAGCCTTGAGTCGATCCTTGACCTTGCACTCCACGGTTGGGTACCTTTCTTACTCCACCGGTTTGGTCCCATCTTTTTTTGTTATCCCTTGACCTCCTATCCGCATCTTCCTTCAAACAAACTGCCATTTGCTCGGCCCTCTCAAGTGCTTCGGAAAAAGTTAGGTTACCTAAAGCTAGTAGAACGTGCTGGATTTCGGTCCTTAGCCCTTTGACGGAATGTAGGACACGTTCTTGCTCGGTGTCGACGAGGTGTTGAGCAAAACGTGCAAGTTGGCTAAATTTCAATTCGTACTCCGCAACCGTCATGCCTCCTGGTCGCAAGTCTAGGAATTCATGCACCTTCCTATCCTTGTAAGATTGAGGGTAGTACCTCTCCATGGAACGAAACCATTCCTCAACAGCTTCCGGTCCGTCCCGCCCGTTAAAGGTAGCAGACTTGTACCTCCTAAATTGTTCAACTACTTGCGCAGTAGTGTTAAGCATAGGTGCGACGTTATGGACCATGGGGTTAGCTTGAGGGCGACCCCTTCTATCCGCGTGTCCATCAGAATCATTAGGGTCATGGATCTGGTCACATCTCGGAGGCATCTAAAACGAAAAGTCACGCAAGATGGAGATATTGCTTAGCTGATCTTAATAAATTTAAAAACGGTCCTACAACCCATCATACTTAAAAGCTACTAAACATTCCTTACTAGGCATTCATACTCATCATAAATCTTAATCATAACATTCCTAAGCCATCGTACAAGCACAACATTTCATAAAATATTTTCTTTAAAACATTTTTCTTTTCGAAAAATCCTTGAAAATAATTTCTTAAAACATTTTGACCAATGAGTGGTCCTTCATAACTTTTCATAAATCTTCCATGACCTCGTCATGCTATAAATCATAAATCATGCCTTGCTTAAATCATTCCTTTGAAACATTAAACTTGAGCTTTCGAAAACTTACTTCCTTTAGGACTCAGAGATGGCTACGGCGGTGGCGATGGATGGAGCTTTCTCTTTTTTATTAAACTTTACATGAAATTATTCCATAAAAACTTTGCATACAATCACGTAAAGCACATGAAAATATTTTATTTTTACAAGTCTACAAGAACGTAGACATGCTCTGACACCACACTGTCACGCCCCAAATTTCTAAGCATTTTCAAATCAGCGGAAGACTTGATTTTAAATAAATAATTAAATAATAACCTTCTTTAGAACGTGAACCCTTTTTACTAGAAATAAAATTCTTTTCTTTGAAAACCCTTTTTGAACTAAATAAATCAAACATTCACAATAAATAACTCATTCAATTTATTTTAGTCCTTTAATTATTTTATTCCTTTAATTATTTTAGTCCTTTAGTCCTTTAATTATTTTATTTTGGGCGTGAGTTTGTGTGAGTACAAGATTAGTCCTTTAAGAATAGTATTTCCTTAAGTATTAATTCATTAAGGGCATGTTAGTAATGGAGGAATTAAATTTAGGGATTTGACTTTATGAGGATTTGACCAAGAATAGGATTAAATAATACTTGGGATAGTATTAGTAATATTTTCGAAATATAAGGTCTTAAGACTTAAGGGGGATTTTCGAAAATTAGGAGGTATTAAAATAAGGATTTCTAGTATCTTTATTTATGGAAATAAGTCATATTCTTATG
>JAPKLY010001112.1:17918-66998 GCA_026898435.1 Prunella vulgaris
GTGAGAGAATATGAATCTAAGAAAATGATAAAAGTCCTTTAGAAAATCTGAGATGGAAGTATATATTGTGCCCTTGGATCATTGACTAAGATGCCCTTCATTAAAATGCGCGAAAATAAAAAAATAGCCCTGAAAATCCGAGAAAACTGAGCTGCTGTTGCCCAAGAACTGTAGGCCTATCGACCACTCGGGCGACAGCTTGCTCGACAAATGGCCCTCTTGTCGTCCAAGAGCTGAGCAACTGTCGACCAGGCTTGGTCGATATCTAGCTCGACAAATGGCTGTCGTTCCAGGTAATGAGGTCACGCGATGCTTGTCTTTCGAGAAGGAGTCCGTGTCGCCCGAGGCCTTAGTCTCGGTAGATGCGTGACTTCCTTATTTTTGTCATATATTGAGCTCTAGAACTCCGATTGACTCGATTCTTCTTTTGTTGCGATCCTCTCTTCAAGCACTTCAGCATAGGATAGCAATTTCTCCATTTTTATCAACTCTAGAATTTGGACTTTTCTCGATCTTGCTCGTTTCTTCCTCATTTTGCTCGTTTTCACCTACAATCATAACTTTCTAGCAAAAAAGGGTTAAATACACAAAGTATTACATAATAGGGTCAAATATGAACATAATATCACCAAAAGCATATAGAAATGAGTGCTAAAACATGCAATTTATACCCTAATCAGGTTCTCAAGCTGGACGAAAAGAATCGCTGCAAGTTTACTTTTGATTAAAAATATACAACCGTGAAATAATAAATTTTATTTTTTTATTTAGCTACATTTGGATAGAAATTTCTACATTAGAAATTATTTAAATATATAAAAAAAACAAAATCAAATCCCACGCAAGGCCAGCTTGTGATTAGTACTCACCCAACATATATACTAAATTCCCCTGCATACATATACCTTTACATTTAATCTTATAGTAATTATTATTTTAATTTTTTTAATTAATATTATGTTGATTAAAAATGTATATTTAATATTATATTACAAATAAATATATATACATATAATAAAACATATTTAATCTTATAGTAACACATATTTGCTCTAATTGTAACATACATTTGTCTCCTAATTTATGTTACAATATGGACAAATGTGTGTTACTATAAGGACAAAATATACTTTTATGAGAATAAATATGTGTTTCATAATTTATTCATCACCCATTTAAATGAAGGTACATTGTTTCATGTAATACATACTCCCTCCGTCCATGAATCTTTTTCCCATTTCTTTGTGAGCACGGGATTTAATGAAAAGTAGTATTATATTAAAATGATAGATAAAGTAAGGAAAAGTAAGAATATTGTGAGGACTAAAATTTTATTGTGAGTGTATGTTGTTTTCAAATAAGGAAATGAGAACAAGTTTTGTGGACAAATAAAAAAGGAAAGTGAGAAATAATTTGGTGGACAGAGGGAATATATTATTATATGAAAAAATAATTATTTATATAAAAAAATAATTATTTATATAAAAATAAATAAATGTTTGTAAATAATCAATATTTATTCTTATAGTAACACATTTTGCTCTTGCATTATGTAAAACATGATTTATTCTATAAAAACAAATGAATATATGTAAAATAACAACATTTTATAAGATAGTAACACACATTTGCTCTAATAGTAACACATATTTGTTTCCCTGTTTGTGTTACTATATGGACAAATGTGTGTTACTATATGAGCAAAATATATTTTTATGAGAATAAATATATGTTTCTTAATTTATTTATCATACCTTTAAATTTAGGTTTATTGTTTCATGTAATACACATATTATTATATAAAAAAAATAATTATTTCAATAAAAATAAGTAAATATTTGTCAATAATCAATATTTGTTCTTATAGTAACATACATTTTACTCTTAAATTATGTGAAAAATTCTTTATTCTAAAAACAAATAAATGCGTGTAAAAAACAATATTTTATAAGATAGTAACACACATTTGTTCTAATAGTAACACATATTTACCCTCCAATTTGTGTTACATTATAGGCAAATATATGTTAATATATGAGCAAATGTATATTACTATACTAATATAAATTGAAAGCAAGTTTTTAAATTTATTATATATTATTATTTTATTTATTTTTAAATTTATAATAGTAAAACTAAAATATTTCAAGAACATTGTGTTGCATTACCTGGGAGCATGTGTGTGGGTGTGGGCGGGGGGTTTGGGATGGGGGCGGGGTGGGGGTGGGGGTGGGGATTGGAAAGGAAGAACATATGTTAATTGCCTGGAGTGATTTCGCACGCGTGAGGTTTTATTTTGTTTTAGTTTATTTTTGAAAATTTTACGGTAGAAGTTTCTATATAATTTTTTTACTTTTTATTACTATAAATAATTTGTAAATCGCAAATTATTATATGACATATTCTGTGGATGTAGGATTCATAAAATAACTTATATTAAAAAAGTTTGTGGATACTGACAAGGTCAGACAGGATATCTTAATTTCATATTTTTCGCTTTCGACTGTGTTATATGCATGTCCCCGTAGAACAAAATGTGTATTACTATTAGATAAAAAAATTTCACCAATATTTATGTTTTTAGAGAACAAATAATATTATTTCATATAATATAAGGAAAAAATATGTGTTATTAACTTATTACCTATTCAAATATTGCTTAGTTACAAATATTAATTATTTTTATGAAAATAATTATTTTTTATACAATTACACAAGTAAGGCAGTGAAAAATGTATTTCTCTAATAACACAAAATTCTTGCCCAGTGGATAAAAAATATGTTTGCAAAAATATATAAAAACACCGTTTCATGTTATGCTACCATAAGGACAATAATATGTTACTAAAAAAATAAATGTGTGATACTGTTAGAGAAAATGTGTGTTAATGTTAGAGCAAATATATGTTATTATTAGAGTAAACATATATTAGAACAAATATGTGTTAATATTAGAATACATATGAATTTGTGTTAGAATAAATGTGTGACTATTTTAGCACATGTCTATTAATGTTAGAAAATATATGTGTTACTATTGAAGTAAATGAATATTAGTGTTACAGAAAATGCGTGTTAATATTAGAGTAACGTGTCTTATGCGTTAAAAAAAAATGTTAATGTTAGTGTAAATATGTGTTACTACAAATATATGTTAATATTAGAGCAAATGTATGTCACTATGGAACATAAATCTAGATTTATAAGGATAAAGAATAAATTGAAAATCTATATATTTATTCTTGTAAAAAAATACATATTTGTTGAAAAATTATTTTTTAAGTCTTATTGTAATACACATTTACCAGTATAATAACATTTGTGACTTTTTCATAATAATTAATATAATTGTCCTACAATACACTTGAATTGTATAGTACAATTGGTGTGCACAAGACTAAGAGATTAATACTAATACTCTCATTCATCAAATAAAAAGATTAGGAGTTGTCTTGATGCACAACCATTAATTATAAAAAAATTAAAGAGAACATATTGGGCTTGGGGCCTTATTGTATTTTGGTCATTGGACTCATTATAATTAAACCCACTCATAATCCAACTTAATGTAATTGGTAGCCTACATTTAAATACCCGTTTGTTTCTGCCCTTTTCTTGAGAGAGCGCATATTCTTGAGTCTGAAGGGAGATTTTAAAAATGACATTCTCAATAATATTTTTGTGACGGAGATGGGTCATCAGAACAACATCTTAGGTTCTTTTACTTTTGTAAAGATTGAAAGGATACATAAATTTAATTGTCGTATTTTTAAAATTTTTATTATGTTTAAACAAGTATCTTGAAAGGTTAGAATTCAGTCTGAGATTTTAAAAAAATGGCACTTCCAATAATATTTTCATGATGGATCCGAATTAGAATCACTTCATTTTTTTATAAGTTTTTGTTAGGATTAAATAATTATTTCTGAAAGGCTGAATCTCGATCGAAAGTTTTCAAAAATAGTATTTCCATAATATTTTTGTAACTAAGTCTGATCAAAATGACTTTTTAGGTTCTTTTAACCTATAAAAGATGAAAAGAATACATAGATTTGATGTCTATTATTTAAACTTATATTGAGTTTCTTTTAATTTCGAAAGGTCAGAGTTTGGATGGAGGTTTTAAAAAAATGGCATTCTCGATGATATATTGTTAGGATATTATTTTAGATAGATTTTGATGATAGCAAAACATATTACTGCACATTTTAAAATTAACATTTCAGGTAAACATTCAAGAAAATAGAGAAAGTTACAATTGCTAAGTTAAGTCTAAAGCTGTAGACTTGTGAACCTACATCTGACAAGATTTTACAGCTGCAACTTAACCTATAGCTGAATAGTAATTTGCAGGAGCAAAGTTGCAGTTCAAAGAAGGAATGTTTGAGTACAAAGATCAAGAGAAGAAGATATTAGAAGACCCTTAATCACTCAGATTAGTGAAGAATTAAGTTGTACTTACTAGTGAGTATTTAAGGTGACTTTTATCAAAGATTTTTTTGTAGACTAATGAAGATTAATTCAAAATTCAGAGAAAGGACAATAGTACACGCAGTACTAGTGTGAGTGGAGAAGGAGGACCACCTCACACAGCTTCTAAGCTTGCTATTTTTAGGAGTAACAAAAAGGCATAAGTTGTATGATCTCTTTACCCCATGCTTGTTTGGTGATAAAGTCTTCTGCATGCACTGTTTCTTTTACAGACTATGTCAGGCGTCAGTGTTAGATCCGTACATAAGTGTCATCTTCCTATTGGTTTCAATCCTTAGGCTTTGACAAAACTCAAAGGTAGCTCTAGCTTGAATCTTTGTCTCATCTTGAATAGAATTATAGGGATCCTCTTTGTCGAATGTCTGCTTTTATAACTAACACCTTTTCAGCCTTTACTTATCTCCTTCTACAAGTAATCCAAAGCTCACATTAGCCTAATCTATCAGGATCTACTAAGACTTAGTGGACCTCAGTGTCTTCACTCTTCTTCTTAATCGTGATGCTAGTTAGCTTAGAAAGGCTAGGCTTTCAGGTCAGTGATGGAATATATACTGAGTCTTTAGGCTTCAATCCGTGCTTCCTCAGCTAGTTCCACATCAGCTAATTCCTTGTAAGCAAAGGACAAAATCCTAACTAACGAAGGTTAGTAAAAAAAATACTCGGACAAATCATCAGGGATTTTGGAATCTAACCAAAATAAGCTTTGACCAAACTGTTCTTTTACTTATATTGTTATTTCATGTTTTGATGAAAGCAATATCTTATTGCTACGGCATGTTTGGTTTGCATATAGTTTTTCCATCATCAAAATAGGGAAAAATTGTTATGATATTTTCTTTAATATATTTTTTTTGATAGCAAAATATAGGGTTCCATGTTTTTATATGAACATAACATGTAAAAAGTTTGGAGAAGAATGATACAGTTGTAGACTTGTCAAATTTACAGTTGGACAATATTTTACTGCTGCAACTTAACCTACAACTAAATACCAGTTTGCGTGAGTAATCAGTGTTAGCCAAAATCATGTATGATTTCCACGCAAGTGTACGTGGTCGTTGTTGTCATGGCAAGTTAACCAAGTTAAATATCGAACACAGGGAAACGATGCGATATCAAGCAAGTATTCAATGTCTACAAAGATAATAGCTAGTGAAAGCAAGAAAAGATCATGATTTCTATCTACTAAATCAATAAGAAATAGTAAATCTAACTATCACCTCAATGAAGTGAGCAAGTGTGGAGTGTACATAGAAGTAATCCTACTATAGCTCCTCTAGTGTCCTATCTATCCTAGCATGCAAAAGGTCTCTTGATGTCTTAATCAAGCCAACTAGTGTCTAGATCTCTCTACAACACAAGCTAAGGGCTCTATTGAATGTCTAGATCTCTCTACAACACCAATACTCTAATTAAGAGGTCTAGGCTAATTTGCAATTGGTCATACAAGCCAAATATCAAACACTTGGTATGCATATAGTTCTTAGAGCTCAATTCTCATATCATAGCTAACCATATAGGCACATACAATCCAATTAAAAATCCTAAGCATTCATACAAGTCATTAATAAGAGAACTAATCCATCAAGATCACTAATTCATGCATAGGATTAACAAGAACTAAATTCACCATAGTATTCATGCAACCATGCAACAAGGATATTAGCCCATGGCTAATTGATGGAACAAAGCAACAATTAACAATCTAATTATCATGATTATGAACTAAAACAAGAGAATTAAAGGAAAACTTACCATAGGTAGAGCAATTGAATACAATCTACAAACCTCCAAAATGCTAACTCTTGATCCAAGGCTTGAAAACATAAATCGAACTGTAGAATCATAGCTATTAACGAGACTAAGCTAATGGAACAAACGGATTAAAGATCCAATGGATGGATCAAAAGTTATTGTAGAGAGCAGTATGAGAAAATCTAATAACCCACTAAGTAACTACCTAATTCTATCTCTAAACTAATCTAAGAACTTGGTATTATGAAGATGATGATGAAAGATTGCTTTGAGAATCTGATTCTTGAGTATTTATACTGCCCACAATACTTGGTCCAATATGCCCTTCATTAAACGTGCAAAAAGATAAAAATGCCCTTAATTTGCCAAAATCCGCACCTCGCGCTCGGACACAGCTAGTCGAGCGGTGGCCTTCAGGTGGTCGAGCGGATATTTTTCGCTCAGAAATAGCTGGTCGAGTGGTGGCCTTCAGGTGGTCGAGCTGATATTTTTCGCTCGAGTCGAAGCGAAAATCTCGGACACCCTAAGTTCGGCGCTCGATCGGCTGACTTATTTTCTTCGTATCTTGAGTTCTAGAGCACTGATTGACTCCATTCTTCTTGCGTTGCGACCCTCTCTTCGAGCTCTTCGACATGGTATATCATTTGCACCAATTGGCTCAACTCAAGAATTCCGGACTTTTATCAAACTTGCTCGTCTCTTCACCATTTTGCTCGTTTTCACCAATAAACACAACTTTCTCGCCAACAAGGGGTCAATAGCACAATTAATAGTATATTAGGGTCAAATATGAATATAATCTCATCAAAACCATATAGAAATGGATGCTAAAAGATGCAATTATGACCCTAATCACACCCCCAAACTTGATTATTGCTCGTCCTCGAGCAACGAAGCGATAAGATAGGGGAATAATTGTATCAATGAAGCATCAAGCAGAAGTCAAAGCATAGAAGGAATCAAAGGAACATATGGATAAGAGTGACTAAGTATAATTAGTAAAGTATAGAAGGAATCATAGTAGAGATCATATCTTCATGCAATGTTGCACACATTCTTCATGCACTTTCAAAATCACACTTTCAAAGATCATTCTTCCCTTTTTGACAAGTTGTGATCATACTCACAACACAAGTCAATCTTGAACAATTTTTTGTAAAAAGTCAACCTTTTTCTATTTTTTGCAAGCACTTGCTTTTGAACCTTCTTTTCACATCAATCCATGCAAACTATTTCTTGAATATCTTTCAACTAAGGCCACCAAGTTCTTCATCAAATCACCAATCTTCCTGCCTTCTTTTCACTCTACTAATCATAGGGACAAGAGAGTTCCAAAAAGGAAGGAAAAATGGCTTAAAGTGTGGTTAACCAAAGGAAAGGTCTATAGGCACAAAATGGTAAGCAATGGATCATAATGTCAATGGTAGGCTCATAGGGCAAAGTGACCCAATATTGATCAAAGAAATGCCTCAAATCATATCATGTGAAATCATTATATAATGTAGCCTCAAATAAGACCAAAGCCAAGTTCTAGAGTATAATGCACATTTGTGGAACTCACATCAAAGAATATCATCCGTTCAAGATTGAAACAGGCATCATAGGATCAAAACCTCACGGGTATAGGGTGATCATGACTCATATCATATCAAAAATGCTCATATCATCAAAGTATCAAGCATCATAAAATCCCTAGCAAACTAGACAAGACATGAATCAAGAGATAAGTCCACTACATCAAACCTATACTCTCAACACCATCCACACAATCATAAGCATATCTCATGCCTCATAACTCTCAACTAGCAACAATAAGGCAAAAGTCAACAAGTAAAAACGAATCATTATAAGCATATGTTCACAAGACATAAGAAATCACTAAAAATCATCATAAGCATAGCATTGCAATGAGATTTACGAAACGAACACCCCCCCCCCCAAACTTTTTTGGACCAAGGGTCTAAAAAGTTTGGCAAAAGCGAAGTAAAGATCATGCAATGCACAAATCAAAGCACAATACCACAAGAATCACAATAAAGCTCAAAATATCAATCTACAATCAAGCAAACTAAACCTAAGAATGGAAGCACATATAGAGATAAGTGTAAACACATACCTTGAGTTGGGATTAAGAATAGGAGAGTGACTTGCCACTTACACGAAAATGTCCTTCTTGGCAAAGTAGGAAGAGAAATCTCCTCATCACCCCTTTTTAGAGCTCACAAATCACATCAATTATCATTGCAAATCAAAATTTGAAGAACGAACACCCCCCAAACTTTTTTGGATCAAGGATCCTAAAAGTTTGGCAAAGAGTGATGAAAATAGAATTTGCAATAAATCAATGAACCAATAAAAGCATCTACAAGCTTAACTCAACCAAGAAATCACCATATATACCAAGAGGCAACACCCCCAAACTAGGATAAATCACATGCACCAACCATGGTAAGAGAACACACTACCTCGTATGAAGTAAATCAAAACAATTAACACTATCTAAACTACAAAGCAATCCTAATAAGCAAGAAAACTTTAGGATGTGTTGCCTCCCATCTAGCCCTTGGATTTAACATCCCCTAGCCGGACGACACGAATGTTAGCTAAATGGCCAAGGATATATGTCCTTCTTCCCATCAAACAACAATCTCAAAGCATCATGATTAAGGAAACAAGTAGGATTTCTACCTCATACCCCTACTTTCCTTTTCATTTTGAACCTATAAGCACAAGAATTTTCTTTCTATTTTCTTCTCAAACCAATCCACCCCCATCTCCTACTATTAATGATGTTCAAGAGGATTCACAATTCAATCTTATTATCAATTATATAAAAAGGCAAGACGAATTCACAATGAACAACATTATCAATTAAAGCATAAGTAGAAGAGTCTATGGGTTTAGAAATGCTTATTTCTCCATTAAACGCATCCTCCACTTCATCTTGTTGTTCTTCTCCATTTATGCTCATGTTCCATAGTGGACATTCATCCACCTCTTCTTGTTCTTCCTCTTTTCCTTCTCTTGAATCATCTCTTCCTTTCTCCTCCATATATTGTTCTTTCACCTCCTTCTCCTTCTCTTCTTGATTCCTACAAATGCATACAGAAAAAGTGTCATACTCTATATCATCATAGAAAGGAATAATATCATAATCAATGTAATTGTAAAAAGGATTAGTAAAGCTATTAAGATTGGAGGTATCTTGAACATGAGTAAACTTGATCTCTTCATAATCATCTTCATCTTCTTTGATCTCACTTAGGATTTCTCCATTACTACCATCAATATCATCAACAAGATGATCCCTATCAAAATCAAAGTGGTCAATAAGATCATTGTACTCGTCATGCTCATCCTCATCCTCATCTTCGCCATCCTCTTCACTCTCATAAATTTCTTCTTTTTCCTCTTCCTTTTCAAACTCTTATCTTTTCTCTTCTTGTCCATCCTTCTCTTCTTCTTGATCCCTAATCAATGTAGTATGAGAAAATTTGTAAGCAATATCATCAATAATAATAGGAATCTCATAGTCAATGTAAGCATGAGAAGGACTAGTAAAAATTTTAGCATTGATAAAATCTAGAATAGAAAGAGCTTTCTTCTCCTTATGATGATCATAATCTTCATCTTCCACGTTCCCTTCTTCCACCATACTTTCCACTTCCCCTTCAACTTCATCATCTAAATTACCCCCATCTTCATCCTCCAACTTTTCTTCACAAATCTCATTGGCTTGTTGGGTCACTTGCTCCAATTGCTCAAATTGGAGCTCTAAGCTCTTGATTTGATCTCCTTGACATTTGTAAATTCCATCAAACTTCTTGTTGGTCTCCTCAAAGCGCTTTTCATTTTCACTTCTCATTTCTTCCAATTGCTTGAGAATTTGAGCTAAAATGTTTTCCTCATAGCTTGAAGAAGTGTCTTCTTGATGGAAGGGCATAGGAGGATATAGAGTGTAGGAGTATGTATCTTGGTAAGGAGTGTAGGAATATGGATCTACATTTGAGTAGGAGCATGTATCATCATAATGAGAGTAGGAATCTTGATATGAATATAGAGTAGAAGGATAAGATTCTTCTTGTGAAGGTGGTGGTTGATATGGGTAAGGTTGATAGATATAGGAATTAGGAGGATATGTGTATTGTGGAGAATACAAGCAATGGTTGTATTCGCCCATCTCAATCGAGTTCACTCCTACAAAAACAAGCAAGTATCAACACTCACCAAGAATAATCAATAACAACAACAAAATAAATAAAAACAAAGTAAATATCAATACAAGCCTAACAAAGTGATTGTTTCCCCGACAACGGTGCCAAAAACTTGTTTGCCAAAATCATGTATGATTTCCACGCAAGTGTACATGGTCGTTGTTGTCGTGGAAAGTTAACCAAGTTAAATATCGAACACAAGGACGATGCGATATCAAGCAAGTATTGAATGTCTACAAAGATAATAGCTAGTGAAAGAAAGAAAAGATCATGATTTCTATTTACTAAATCAACAAGAAATAGTAAATCTAACTATCACCTCAATGAAGTGAGCAAGTGTGGAGTGTACATGGAAGTAATCTTACTATAGCTTCTCTAGTGTCCTATCTATCCTAGCATGCAAAAGGTCTCTTGGTGTCTTAATCAAGCCAACTAGTATCTAGATCTCTCTACAACACAAGCTAAGGGCTCTGAATGTCTAGATCTCTCTACAACACCAATTCTCTAATTAAGAGGTATAGGCTAATATGCAATTCTCATAGGTCATACAAGACAAATATCAAACACTTGGTATGCATATAGTTCTTAGAGCTCAATTCTCATATCATAGCTAACCATATAGGCACATACAATCCAATTAAACATCCCAAGCATTCATACAAGTCATTAATAAGAGAACTAATCCATCAAGATCACTAATTCATGCATAGGATTAACAAGAACTAAATTCACCATAGTATTCATGCAACCGTGCAACAAGGATATTAGCTCATGGCTAATTGATGGAACAAAACAACAATTAACAATCTAATTATCATGATTATGAACTAAAACAAGAGAATTAAAGGTAAACTTGCCATAGGTAGAGAAATTGAATACAATCTACAAACCTCCAAAATGCTAACTCTTGATCCAATGCTCGAAAACATAAATCGAACCGTAGAATCGTAGCTAATAACGAGACTAAGATAATTGAACAAACGAATTAAAGATCCCATGGATGGATCAAAAGTTATTGTAGAGAGAAGTATGAGAAAATCTAATAATCCACTAAGTAACTACCTAATTCTCTCTCTAAACTAATCTAAGAAGTTGGTATTATGAAGATGATGATGAAAGATTGCTTTGAGAATCTGATCCTTGAGTATTTATAGTGCCCACAATGCTTGGTCTAATATGCCCTTCATTAAACGTGCAAAAAGACAAAAATGCCCTTAATTTGCCAAAATCCGGTCGAGCAGTGGACTTCAGGTGGTCGAGCGGATATTTTTCGCTCGAGTCGAAGTGAAAAGCTCGGACAACCTAAGGTCGGCGCTCGATCGGCTGACTTGTTTTCTTCATATCTTGAGTTCTAGAGCTCTGATTAACTCGATTCTTTTTGTGTTGCGACCCTTTCTTCGAGATCTTCGACGTGTATATCATTTGCACCAATTGGCTCAACTCAAGAATTCTGGACTTTTATCACACTTGCTCGTCCCTTCACCATTTTGCCTGTTTTCACCTATAAACACAACTTTCTCGCCAACAAGGGGTCAATAGCACAATTTATAGCATATTAGGGTCAAATATGAACATAATCTCATCAAAACCATATAAAAATGGATGATAAAAGATGCAATTATGACCTAATCAATCAGTTCAAATAAGAATCCTACAACTAGAAAGAGCCATTGGAAGAATAAGTCCAGAGATTAGAGAGGAATGACCTAAAAGACCTTAAAACACTCTTATTAATGAAGAACACACTAGTGAGTGATAAAGGATATTTGCTGAAGAGATTTTTTAAGATAACAAAGATTATTTTGAGATAACAGACAAAGGACATATAGTACTATTAATACTACTCTTAGTGGAGAAGGAGGACCACCTCACACACGTGATGAATTATAAAGAGTAAGAGGAACCTTATCCAGAAATTAAAATTATGAATTCTCCAATGGATAAATCACACATCTTTATCTGTAAATAGAACAAGAAATTTGAAGGAGCAACAATAAAAACTCAAGCATTCAATCATTCAATCTGAGCAAAACCTACAACTAGCAACTCATTTCGAGAGCTTTAAGAGAAAGATATTTTGTGTGTGATTCATAGGTTATCTTGTTAGGATTTACTTAGAAAGAATAACATTTTGTTGTTGTTCCCTGACCATGTTTTTATTTTGTTATCTACTTAGTGTAGATTTTTCTTTGTGACGTAAAAATTCTGTGTGAATCATTGTATTCTTAATAAATAGGTAAGAATTTTACCTAGAATAGTGAACTAAGTGAGTGCTAGTTCTTAGAGGGAAACACTTGTAAACATCTATGTGATCATCTTAGTGAATTTGGCACCTACGTGGTGTAATGGTGGATGTAGAAGGACTTTACAATCTCTGAACCACTATAAATTGTTGCCTTTTATTTGTTTACATATTGTTCTTAAATCTATTACTTATTACATTTGTTACATGCATCATTGTTTTGAAGTCAGAGCATAAAATTTCAAACTAATAGTTGTAGACTTTCTAGTCACTCATATGTATATTTAGTTGTTTATATTATTTTTATTAACACTTGCACTACTTTCGCTGCAAATAGAAGTTTCTAAATACACTTTCTAAAGTGTAAAAAATACTGCTGAAAAGATATCTACAAGTTGACTTATAATTTGCTTTGTTTACAAACCAAACAGCTGTAAATTCTCTAGTCTACAGTTATAACTTTTGTACAAAACACTTGTGGATTTTAAAATAAAGGTACTAAGGGGCTCTAGCCGAAAATCTTATTTTAAAAATTTTATAGCTTTGTTGGAAGGTCTATTCAAACTCCCCTCTCTAGACCTTCACCACTAATGGACTTACAATATATTTTCATGCTGGAGTTGTGTTGGAACTACTCTTTTAGGTTCTTTAACCTTATGAAAGACTAAAAGTATACATTAATTTGATAGACGTAATATTTTTTTTAAAAAAATTATTAGGTTTAAATAATATTCATGAATGATTTGAGACCATGATATTTTTGACAATGACATTCCAAAAATTATTAAATAGGGATTCCCATTGTTAGGAATCCATGCACTTAGAAATAAATCTAAAAAAAAAAAACCAAATGAAGATTGAACAAGATTCAAACGGAATTGAAAGCAACAAAATCAGCACATACAAAGATTTACATTGTTAGGTTGTACAATCTACACTCACGGGATCAAGAAACACTCTGCCTCCACTATTCAATCAAGATTTATAGATTACAGTACAATTACCTTAGTAATTTGGAATTCTCTCAAGTTCGCACTTATAACCCTAATTTTGTAATTGACAAATCTAGCATACTAATTAAAGGGAAAAATACATCAATATATACTACATCCCAGTGCAGTTAAACGCATTATCCAATCGACTGTTTAAACTGATTGAGTTAATCAGTTAAGGCTTTTAACTTCTCCACTTGCCCGCAGCTTAGTTCTGTTACAATGGTTATTCTGATTAGTTCCAAATTAACGGTTTGTGGTATTAAACCGTTCATCCTATGTTCAGTTTAGAACTTAAAGTGAACTGGTCTTCAAGTCGGATGAGTCTTGAAATCAGCAGACTTCATCCAATGAGTTGTACTCATCTGATAAGGAGACTTGCACTCATATTGGTAGACTTCAAGTCTTCAATTGACTTCAATTCTAAGATCAGCTGATTTCAAGTCTTTAGACGACTTCAAACAAAAATCTGTTTACTTAGTCCATACAGGGGCAGATTTAAGGGGGGGCTGCACTGGGCAAGCCCAAAGTTAACCCATATATATATATATATATACGTACTTATAATTAATATGATAGTAGCAGTCCAGCCCAAAATTTAAAATTTAATTATCAGCCTTAATGCTCAGTATATATATTAATTAGAATTACTATGCCCACGACCCAGTACATATTAAACTTACTATATCTTACTAATAGGCTCACTTGCCTAAATACCCAATACATATATATAAGAATTTCTAAAACTTTGAATATGTTTTTTTTTTCCTTTCAGCGTGACTCGTGAGTGCGTTGTCTCTTTGGTACATTTCGCTGCTCGGTAATTCAATCCTTCTTCTTTTTTTTTAAAATAATTATATTTAATTCTTAAAGCATAAAGTATTATAGATCATTAACAACAAGGAACAATTTTTTGGAATTTTGGGAATTAAGGTTTTCTTAAAATCTTTCACCCACATCATTCAAGATAATTATTTTTAAAATACATTTAGTATATTTTGTTTATGATATTTTCATGTTATTATATGGCTTGTTAAAGATGAATGTGTATTTAATGTATTTAATTTTTATCTTATATAAATTAATATTTTAATATCAATTTTGCTAATGTTTAGGTGCGAATAATAGATTAGGGCACAACTTATATGAACATCGAAATACTTTGTTATGTAAATATTTTTAATGTGTCGAAGCATTTACTTTTCAGTCCACTTCAATACTAATTCCTGGATCCACCCTGATACACTAAAATAAGCAGACTAGTCAAGATCCAAAACTGCAGTCTTTTTTTTAATTCAGACAACTAACCTTAGCTGACTCCACCTAAGATAGAAATGAAAACAACTAACATCAACCAAAACAACAAGTGATACCAATGCCCATAACTATTGATACTAATTCAGTATGGTCACTGAAATACATATATTTCACAACTATCTCGTTGCATATCGGGATCTGAATTATTAATATGATGAGTATGAGATCAGTGTTGTTACTTTAAGCAGTCACATTTTTTTTATCTTCATAAAATATTTTGAGATCAGTGCTATTAATTTAGATATTACTCCATGATGTAATGCTATCTATTGAGATATGAGTTAGTTGTTTAAATATTATGTACGTTTGTCTCCCATAAAAAAAGGATTAGTCTTGTATGCACCAGTTACACGGTGCAACTCTATTTCATTTTTAAAAAGTTAAACAGTTTAGAACTGAAAAGTTAAATAATTTATTACTGAAAAGTGACAACCCGAGAGATTCATGTTCGTGGGAGAGTCATCTGACTTAGTCCCCGGGGAAGATGAATTAGACCCATGGACATACGACAAAGCACTCCAAGACAAGGTTGCAGATTCTTGGCAAACAGCAATGAAAGTCGAGATGGGGTCTATGAAAATGGATGTTAAGACAGCTTTCCTAAATGGAAGTCTTGAAGAAGAAATCTATATGCGCCAACCCAAAGGCTTTATTGAAAAAGGCCAAAAGCACCTTGTATGCAAGCTTAAGAGGTCTATCTACGGACTTAAGCAAGCATCGCGAGCTTGGATTCAATGTTTTGATCAAGTAATAACATCTTACGGTTTTGATCAAAATGAATTTGAGAGTTGTGAGTACAAGAAGTATTTCGAAACTGCCGTGGTATTCTTGATACTCTACTTAGACGACATTTTGCTCATTGGAAACAATGTAGCGGTGTTATCAGGCGTGGGGGTATGGTTGTCAAATAAGTTTGATATGAAGGACTTAGGGGAAGCCGGTCATGACTTAGGGATCAAGATTACTCGAGATCACAAGAAAAGATTGATCGGCTTATCGCAAGCTTCTTACATACACACTGTTTTGAAATAATTTAGCATGTAGAATTCCAAGAAAGGTTTTGTACCATTTAGACATGGAATTTATCTGTCGAAAGAGATGTGTCCGAAGACACAAGAAGAGATAGATTGCATGAAAGGCATCCCATATGCTTCGGCAGTTGGAAGCCTCATGTATCCTATGCTATGTATGAGACCGGATATCTGCTTTACCGTAGGCATGGTAGCACGATATCAAAGTAACCCCGGGAAAGAGTATTGGACGGCTGTTAAGAACGTTCTGAAATATCTCAAGCGAACTCGAGATAGAATGTTGGTTTATCAGTCAGATAGTCTAATCCCCGTTGGTTATTCAGACTCGGATTTCCAATCAGATATAAATTCCATATAGATCTACCTCGGGTAATGTGTTTCTTTTGGGGAAGGAGCCATGATATGGTGAAGTGTGCATCACTGATTCCACCATGGAAGCCGAATAAGTAACTGCTTATGGATCAGTGAAGGAATCGGTTTGGCTCAAGATCTTCTAAGTGGACTTGGATAAAATTCCGAATTTGTCAAGCACTGTAATGCTAAGGCAGTTGCAAATTCAAAGGAACC
This sequence comes from Prunella vulgaris, assembly GCA_026898435.1. Lineage (NCBI taxonomy): Eukaryota > Viridiplantae > Streptophyta > Magnoliopsida > Lamiales > Lamiaceae > Prunella > Prunella vulgaris. The sequence continues at coordinate 34,528 of JAPKLY010001112.1, forward strand.
AAGAGTCCACAAGGCCAATAAACACATTTAAGGATATACAATCTTAGACGAGAAATCGTTAAGAGAGGAGATGAAGATATGGTAAAGATCGCATCGGAAGACGACCTAGTTAATCCTTTCACAAAGTGTCTGCCTCTATGTACATTCGAGAGACATATGGGAGGAATGAGAGTCAAGTGTGTTGCCAATCTGCTTTGAGTATAAGTGGGAGAAATTATTAGGACATGTTGTAGTATACTTAAAAGCAGACTTTGAGTATAAGTGGGAGATTGTTAGGGTTATACTAGAGAGTATGCTTTTACTTTGTATAACTAAAACTGAATCTTTGAGCTTTATCTGAAATAAATCTTTTATCACTGTGCTTGAGATAAATATGAATATTATTTATTTATTGCAATCCGTTCATATAATAGTACAAGTTACACTATAGATAAATGTGGTGATCCCTGGATAACTCACAGCAAGATCACATTATCAGTTTCTTGTAACAAGTACTAAATTCACAACCTGGATGGGATTTGAACACCCCATTGGTAAACGGTTGATGTGTAGATCCCAGATTGACTTATCTTGATCAAGGGATTGCACTAGTGCATGATGATGCATTGAAGAGGACCTACAGAGAGGTAATTCTTCCGTACTAATTTATGGGATGAAGAATTAGACCTCAGTGGTCGTTGATTTCTAAACCTCTGTCCCTTAAATAGGACTGTGTGTGATCCGTGTGTGGCACTTGTTGGGACAATCTGAGTATTTTGATTAGATCCCAAAACCCCTGATGAATTTGCCTAAGTACAGTTGTTCAGATTTGTCTAGTTCAGGATAGTCAGGTTAGGAATTCAGTTCAGGGGGAACACGCTGAAGACTGAAGAATATTGGGGTCGACCCAATTTACTGAAGTCTGATGTGCAATCCATCCTGAAGAAGTCAGAGTCAGTCTTGCTGAAGATTGCCTGAACTGAAGCTGTAGAACGAAGCCTGCTGATCCGTCCTGAAGACAATCCTGAAGTACCATTGGCTGATGTTTCTACTGAGTACTCTAAGCATACTCAGGACAGAACTTAGTCAGTGAAGAGTAAGTGTTAACCTATCAGGCTGTGCTAAACGCACATAAGACCTGACTTAGGCCCTGGTTCAGTTTACCTGAATCATGTAAGTCCAAAGCAAAAAGGTTACGCATACTGGGCTGAATAACCTATCAGGTTGTGCTGAATGCACATAAGACCTGACTTACGCCTTAGTTCAGTTTACATGAATCATGTAAGTCCAAAGAAAAAAGGTTATTTATGCTATGGGACAAGAGACAAAGAGAATGTCAGTAGGACTCCAATAAAATAAACATTCAGGCTGAGTTATTAATAAGAGACTCAGAGTATTGAATGTACGAGGAAGGACAAATGTCTGAAAGTCAACTGGCCGTTATAACGGAAAGCCAATGATCTTTCGACACGTATGTACGGAGTCTGCGCAGCATTTAATGCGGCATTTAATGCGTCTCAGAGTTGCAGGCGGCGGGACAAACTTGCCAGATTAAGCATGGCGATTAGGTCAAACAGTACTTCTAGCCTGTAACCACCCTAAAATAGGAAATATTTGATTTGATCTCCTCCAACGGATCTATTTTAAATCTTGCCTATAAATATGGAGAGCCTTGCACCCATTCAAGGCAAATGGGAAATTTCCAAGCGAAAGCTCTCAAGAATCCAAGCACTCAAAGCATACTATAAGCAACACTCTGCAATTAAATTTCCCTAGTGTTGTAGTAGGATTCTCTCTGTATTTGCTTAGATCGATAGCTCTAATATTTAGCATTGTTTTGTACTGCTAGGGCTATCCTAGTTGGAAACCAGAATACCAAACCACTCAGGGTGTGAGATTGGTTGGTTAGAAGGACTGGGACTTGTAAAACGCCCAGGGGTCAGTTCCAAAGAGAGGAAGTTGGCTATTCGTGTCCCTTGGCACGTAAAACCCAAGTACCTATCCTCAGGATTTTGAGGATAGCTTCCTGTTAAATCAGGCCGTAGACGTAGGAGTTGGTTATCTCCGAACCACGTTAAAAAGACCCTTGTGTACTGATTTACTGTTTTGTTCAGGATCATAACTATCATCAAATTAAACTGAATATTCTGCATTGTCTTTATATTCAGGACTGAATCAATCATCCTGAATCTTAATATTGTGCACTCAGCCTTAACCACCAGTTTACTAAGCAAGTTCAGAGAAAATGTTTTCAGAAACTAAAATGAGTAGAAACTAAGGGCTCACTTTCCGCACGTACTCTAGCTCACTGAGATAGTAGTCCAACTGACTCGCTTCCGAGCAGTCAGTAGGTTTGTTATCTCTACTGAGCTTCCAAGCACATTACTCACACTCAGCTTATCTGACTCGTTACTGAACTGTCCCTGCTGCCCCTGTGGACCTTCAGCATACTGAGTAATTCAGGAAATCCTGACTGAGAGTGTTAGAGCATTTTTCTGAGTCTTTCAGAAAAATCTGAAATCAGTGTATTCCCCCATACACTGATTGTACTCGTTTCGGGACCAACAAGTGGTATCAGAGCAGTGGTTCAAAAGACCACTGACTTTGTTTACCAACAGTTTCTGAGGAGAAACTTTTGGTGGTCTACTGAACAGATCTTGTTTCTAAAAACTACATATCATGGCATCCTGTTCTAAATGCCTCGAGGGCAATCTTCCTGAATTCTCTATTGATAATTATGACTATTGGAAATTCAGGGTACTCGCACATCTCTATTCCATCCATGATCAGATGCCTTTAGTGATTGAGCAGGGTCCGATCAAATTCATGAGGAATCTTCAGACGACCTGGCCTGTTGCTGGCAATGTTCCTGTTCCAGCTGCCGGAGATGAAGAAGTGGAGAGGTCCGCGCTTAATTCTGATCAGATTAAGCAAATCAGACTGGATAATGTTGCTAAGAACATTATACTCCACACCGTTTCTTATGAGAATTCGGTCAGGCTCATGCACCTTAGGACGACAAAGGAGATCTGGGATGCCTTGAGAGAGATGAGTGAGGGATCAGAAAAGATCAAGGAGAACAAGAGAGATCTTGCAATCAGGAAGTTTGAGGCCTTCCAAATGTTAGAGGGAGAGTCCATCGATCAGATGGAAGTTCGGTTCATTAAGATGATGAACGAGCTAGCAACCCTTGGGAAGGAGTTTCCCAAGAGGGAGGTGTCTTCTAAAATCCTGAACTGTCTCCCTGAAAGATGGGACACATGAGTGATCATGTTGAAGAACACTCAGGATCTTACCAACATTACTCACTCTCACCTATTCTCAGAGTTAAAGGCTCTGGAATTCGACCCCCAATAAGAGGAAGACGAAGGGTGTTGTCAGTGAGGAAGTTAGTGAGGAGAAGACTTCTGAAAAGGAAAAGAGCGTGGCTCTTAAAGCTACTCCTGAGCCTGAGGCTGGATCTGGTTCTAAGTCTCTGAAGGACATGAACAAGGGTGAGCTGGCCTTGGAATATAGCCTGATGGCACGGCGTTTCGAGAAAGTGAACTTTCGATTCGGAAGGTATAAGAAATTTTATACTGACAGCCGTGATCGCAGGTATTCCAGCCCCAGGAGATCAAGCCCCCGAAGAGAAGAAAGGAGTGGTTCAAATTCCAGGAGTGATCGCAATGAGCCTCAGCGGAGCAGAGATGAGAAGAGGAGAGATGATGAGCCCAGAAGATCCAGTTCCAAACCTGAACGATCATCAGGGAGCAGGACAGTGTCATCAGACAAAAGGTACACTGACAAGAAGTTTGGATTTGATGTAGATCAGTGCTACCACTGCAAGAAGACCGGACACTATCATTATGATTGTCCGGAGCTCAGTGCTCGTGAGCGAGAGGATCGGAGAGCCAAGAGAGAGCTCAGGGCATCAGACCGGAGAGCTATGCTTGCTGAGGATTCCTTAGATTCAGACGGCCCAGGACGCCGGTCCCCTGAACTCTTCTCCGATGAGGAGTATGATGACCTCTGCCTGATGGCAGATGATGAGGTATGTTCTTCTGCCTCTTCACCTGATCACGCACCTGAGCTTAGCTCAGACTTAGCAGGAGAACTCGACCTTCAGCTCGCTCTAGAGCAATTGATGGCTGACTTCTCAAGGCTGCAGGAGACTCATACTCACACAGTGGATGTGAATGCACAACTGAGTGGGGAGAACGATCGGTTAACTGAGTCTCTCAGAGTGAGAGATACTGAGGAAGCCCTCAGATTAGTACATCTCCAGGAAGAGCTGCTTCATGCTCGGAACAAGCATGATGAAGCTCCACTGGAGGTGGAAAGACTGAAGCGTGTAATAAGCTCACTGATTGAGACTCGTGATACTGATTTGTTCCTCGCTCAGGAACAGCTAATGATTGAGCGAATCGCTCTAAGAGTGATGTTCGAAACTGAGTGGCAAGCTCGCCTTTGTGCTGAGCAAACTGCTTGGGATCTTGAGCTGATCTCAAAAGAGAAAGCTCATGAACAGTTGGTGCTTTAGTACACTACTGAAATTGAGGCCCTGAAAGAAACAAATGGGCATCTTGAGGTTAAGATGAAGAAGTTATACACATCTACCCAAGTGGTTGATGAGTTAACTAGTTTCTCTCAGCTGACCAATGGTGCTAAAGCTGGGTTAGGCTATGATGCCTCAAAAGACCCAAAGGGCAAGAAGAAGAGAGGTGCTTCAGGGAGCAACTATCAGAAGAAGTTTGTCCCTGCCCAAACTGACGACAAGAGCCCAAGTGTTGCTCGTCAGGACAAAGGCAAATGGAAGAAGAAAATGCCTACTGAACCTGTCAGGCAAAGGACTGAGGAACCAAGGCCAAAACATAAGGGAAAGGCCAAGGCTCCTCATCCTGAGTCGAGGAAGACAGACCAAGGAAACTCCAAGGCTCAGCCTAGGAATCCTCAAGCTGGGAAGAACTCTGCTCCTAGCACTTCTCAGGCTCAGCCTGAAAATGCTCAGGGTGGAAGGAAATCCAGTCAGAGGAGGCCTCAGGCAAGGCCAAGGACTACTGAGGTCCAGACACCTCAGGCAGGGCACAGAGCCCATCAGGAGCGTACCAATCCTCAAAGGAGAAGGACAAACCAGGTGGTCTCTGAAAGGCAATGGAGACCTAACTCCGATAACACTCAGACCAGACCTCAAGTGCCAAGAGGTCAGGGCCGAGCTGCTCCTTCTCAGGACAGACCCCAGCCCAATGCACCCAGGCCAAAGAGGAACAGGAGGCCCGGCCCCAGGAACCAATCCAGGGCTCCTGAACCTCAGGCTGACAGCCATACACCCTCAACTTCCCAGGCACAAAGGAAGAATATTGTGTATGTTGATGTTTCTGGGAGATAGGTTTACACTTCTGATGCTATCAGAATTATGAAACAAATCTGGATCCTGAAGGGTATGGCTGACTCCGTAGGACACAATACGAGATGGGTACCTGAGGCCTGATTCTTTTCAGGTCACTGCGGGCTACAAGAAGAGGAAGGAGGATCTGATGAAGGACTGGTACTTGGACTCAGGGTGTTCCAGGCACATGACCGGATTTCGTGATCTCCTTCAGGATTATGTAGCTCAAGAAGGCCTGCAGGTAACCTTTGGTGATAACTCTAAGGGTTTCACCAGGGGATTCAGAACCCTTGTTATTGGCTCTATCCGTGTACAGAATGTATCATATGTTGAGGGACTGAGACATAACTTACTCTCGGTCAGTCAGTTCTGTGACCGAGGATATAGTGTAGAATTTACATCTAACATGTGTCTTGTAAAGGACAAATCTACACTACAGGTTCTGATTACAGGTATCAGGAGGGGCAATGTGTATTTTCCTGACTTCAAGAGCAGTCCTCCTGAAACTTGTTTGGTCGCTAAGAGCTCCTCTGAGCTCAGTTGGCTATGGCATAAACGCTTGAGTCACTTAAACTTCAAGATTATTAACAAAATCTCTAGACTTTCTCTTGTAGATGGTCTACCAAATGAAGTTTTTAGCAAAGACCACGTGTGCGGAGCATGTCAGGAAGGCAAGCAAACCAAAGCCTCATTCAAAGAGAAAGAAGTCTTCTCCACTGACAGAGTGCTTCAGCTCTTGCACATGGATCTCTTTGTTCCAGTTACTCCTGTCAGCATAAATGGTAGGAAATATACCCTTGTTGTTGTTGATGACTATTCCAGGTATACATGGGTTATTTTCTTGCTGAACAAGAAGGAGACTCAGGTCAAGCTTCCGGAGTTACTCAAGCAATTGAGTACTGAACAGGGTCAGAGCATAGTCAGGATCCAATCAGATCGAGGAAATGAGTTTATAAACTCTATTATAACTGACTTTTGTACTAACCATGGTATAGCTCCTGAGACTTCTGCAGCTAGGACCCCTCAGCAGAATGGGGTAGCTGAAAGAAGGAATCGGACCCTGAAGGAAGCTGCCAGGACCATGTTGGCTGAGTCAGGACTGCCCAAGAAGTACTGGGCTGAAGCAATCAATACTGCTTGCTACACTCAGAACCGATCTATGCAGAACAAACAACATGCTCAGACACCTTATGAAACTTGGAACAAGTGGAAGCCTCGCATCTCTCATCTCCATATCTTTGGGTGTAAGTGTTTCATCCTGAACAATGGGAAAGACCAGCTGAAAGCCTTTGATAGCAAATCTGATGAGGGAGTTTTCTTAGGATACTCCTCAGTCAGTAAAGCTTTCAGGGTGTACAACTGTCGGACTCTTTGTGTGGAGGAAACACCTCATGTTGTGTTTAATGAGACTGCATCAGTGCGTAGAAAACAGGTTCCAAGTCCTGACACTGAGGGGGTTACCAAGAGAGTAACAAGACTGAGTCTGAAAAATCCTGAATTCAAGATCAAACTTGTCAGTGCTCCCAAAGGATGGGATGATGATGATGAAGATCAGGATGGACCTCAGGCCAACCCTCAGCAAGCCCAAGCCTCGGAGAATGTTGAGTCTCAGACGGAGGGACAGACTCAACCTGAGGTACGTACTGTCGGTGATGATGCTTCTGCACCTGAGACAGTTACTGAGTCCAACAATGTAGGGGGAAACAATATCTCTGATGTTGCCCAACCCTCGAAAAATGACTCAGTATCCCCTGTTCTTGCTCGTTTCACTTCTTTGCCTGTTATTGTCGAGACTAATTGTTGGGACAATCTGAGTATTTTGATTAGATCCCAAAACCCCTGATGAATCTGCCTAAGTATAGTTGTTCAGGATCAAATAGTTCAGGATAGTCAGGTTAGGAATTCAGTACTGGAGGAACTTGCTGAAGACTGAAGAATATTGGAGTCGACCCAATTTACTGAAGTCTGAAGTATAATCCATCCTGAAGGAGTCAGTCAGTCTTCCTGAAGATTGCCTGGTCTGAAGCTGAAGATCGAAGCCTATTAATCCGTCCTGAAGTCAATCCTGAAGTACCATTGGCTGATGTTTATACTGAGTACACTAAGCATACTCAGGACAGATCTTAGTCAGTGAAGAGTAAGTGTAATCTATCAGGCTGTGCTGAATGCACGACCTGACTTGGGCCTTGGTTCCGTTTATCTGAACCATGTAAGTCCAAAGCAAAAAGGTTACACATACAGGGCTGAATAATCTATCAGGCTGTGCTGAATGCACATAAGACCTGACTCGGGCATGAGTTCAGATCACCTGAACCATGTAAGTCCAAGGCAAAAAGGTTATTTATGATATGGGACAAGAGACAAAGAGAATGTCAGTAAGACTCCAATGAAGACAAACATTCAGATTGAGTTATTAACAAGAGACTCAGAGTATTGAATGTACGAGGTCGGACAAATGTCTGAAAGTCAACTAGCCATTAGAACGGAGAGCCAATGATCTTTCGACACGTATGTACGGAGTCTGCGCAGCATTTAATGTGGCATTTAATGCGTCTCAGAGTTGCAGGCGATGGGACAAACTTGCCAGAATAAGCATGGCGGTTAGGTCAAACAGTATTTCTAGCCTGCAACCACCCCAAAATAAGAAAGATTTGATTTGATCTCCTCCAACGGATCTATTTTGAATCTTGCCTATAAATATGGAGAGCCTTGCACCCATTCAAGGCTAACGGGAAATTTCCAAGAGAAAACTCTCAAGAATCCAAGCTCTCAAAGCATACTATAAACAACACTCTGCAATTAAATTTCCCTTGTGTTGTAGTAGGATTCACTCTGTATTTGCTTAGATCGATAGCTCTAATATTTAGCATTATTTTGTATTGCTAGAGCTATCTCAGTTTGAAACTAGAATACCAAACCACTCAGGGTGTGAGATTGGTTGGTTAGAAGGACTGGGACTTGTAAAACGCCCAGGGGTCAGTTCCTAAGAGAGGAAGTTGGCTATTCGTGTCCCTTGGTACGTAAAACCAAGTACCTATCCTCAGGGTTTTGAGGATAGCTTCCTGTTAAATCAGGTCATGGACGTAGGAGCTGGTTGTCTCCGAACCACGTTAAAAAGTCCCCTGTGTGCTGATTTACTATTCTGTTCAGGATCATAACTGTCATCATAATAAACTGAACATTCTGCATCGTTTTTATCTTCAGGACTGAATCAATCATCCTAAATCTTAATACTGTATACTCAGCCTTAACCACCAGTCTACTAAGCAAGTTCAGAGAAAATGTTTTCAGAAACTAAAATGAGTAGAACCTAAGGGCTCACTTTCCGCACGTACTCTAGCTCACTGAGATAGTAGTCCAACTGACCCGCTTCCTAGCAGTCAGTAAGTTTGTTATCTCTACTGAGCTTCCAGGCACTTTACTCACACTCAGTTTATCTGACTCGTTACTGAATTATCCCTATGGACCTTCAGCATACTGAGTAATTCAGGAAATCCTGACTGAGAGTGTAAGAGCATTTTTCTGAGTCTTTCAGAAAAATCTGACATCAGTGTATTCCCCCCCATACACTGATTGTACTCGTTTCGGGACCAACACTAATGTTTCAGGATCAGGCGAGGGGACGTCAGCAGCTCCCAGTGCTCCCGTCAGCAGGAGGCGGTGGCTAGATGATCACTCATTGGCTGATATCATTGGTGATATCAATGAGGGGGTCAGGACGTGGTTGTCCTTTGGCGAGAGTGCTATGTTTTGTTGTTTACTGAGTGATCAGGAACCTAAGAGCATAGAAGAAGCTCTTGCTGATCCCAACTGGATCCTAGCCATGCAGGATGAGCTCAATCACTTTGAGCGGAATCAGGTTTGGGAGTTAGTTGAGAGACCTAGGCGTCAACATGTTATTGGCACCAAGTGGGTTTTAAAGAACAAGAGGGATGAAAAGAATGATGTTGTCAGGAATAAGGCCAGACTAGTGGCAAAGGGTTACTCTCAGGCGGAAGGAATAGACTATGATGAGACCTTTGCTCCGGTCGCAAGGTTGGAAACAATCAGGTTGTTTCTGGCATATGCAACATTCAAGAAATTCAAAGTGTATCAGATGGACGTGAAGAGTGCTTTTCTAAATAGTGTACTGAATGAGGAGGTCTATGTTGAGCAGCCTCCAGGGTTTGAAATTGGTGACAAGGTATATCACCTGAAGAAAGCTCTTTTATGGCCTGAAGCAATCTCCGACAGCTTGGTATGATACACTATCCCAATTCCTGATAGACCACGGGTTCGTGAAAGGAACAGTGGACAGGACCCTCTTACGGATATCCGAAGGGGAGGACATTCTCTGGGTTCAGATTTATGTGGATGACATAATTTTTGGATCTCCTAATCTGAAGCTTTGTGAGAAATTCTCCAAGCTGATGACTGGGAAATTTGAGATGTCAATGATGGGAGAAATGAATTTCTTTCTGGGTCTCCAAGTCAGGCAAACTGACTCCGGAATTTTCATAAATCAGTCCAAGTATGCGAGGGACTTGAATCAGAAATTCAGAGTTCAGCCCAGCAAAGTCTCACGTATTCCAATGAACACAAATGAGAAGCTGGATCCTGACAAAGAAGGAGTCTCAGTAAATCAGACTGAATATAGGGCACTAATTGGATCCTTATTGTACCTGACTGCAAGTCGTCCTGACATCACTTACGCAGTCAGAGTTTGTGCAAGGTATCAGTCTGATCCAAAGAAGAGTCATCTAGAGAGTGCCAAAAGGATAATGAAATACTTGAGAGGTACAGTCAATTTAGGACTTTGGTATCCCTCTGATAACAACCTAGAACTGACTGGCTATTCAGATGCAGATTATGGAGGCTGTAGGCTTGATAGGAAATCAACTACAGGCACATGTCTGTTTCTAGGGAGCAAACTGATCTCTTGGTTTTCTAAGAAGCAAACCAGTGTTGCAACGTCTACTACTGAGGCTGAGTATATGGCGGCAGGCAGTTGTTGTTCTCAGATTCTTTGGCTGAAACAGCAACTGAGAGACTACCAAATTGAGGACACTGAAGTCCCAATTTATTGTGACAATAATAGTGCCATTGCCATATCCCAAAACCCAGTCTTACACACAAGGTGTAAGCATGTAGACATCAGGCATCACTTTATTAGAGATCATGTTGATAAGAAGGACATCAGGATGGAGAGAGTCCCTACTGATAAACAGAGAGCTGACATTCTGACTAAGGCTTTGCCTGAAACTAGGTTTGTTGAGTTATCAGTAGAATTAGGACTCCTTGACCCAGGCTTAGGAGATTCAATCTGAATCTCTAATTAGAATGCACAAGGTCATGAGGAATGACTAATTAGGACTCAAGATGAAGGAATCTCAGAGAGAATGTGAATGATTGTAGGGGGAACATTCAGTATGAAAAGGATGATTAGTATAGACTGACTAAGATTCAGGACACCGACCTCAGGGCTTGTCACCCTGATAGATCACATGTGGTATCAGTCAGAATACAAATCTGACTGACTGGTATGTTTCCTGATTTTCTTTCAGTCATCATATCTTGCTTGCATCATCCTTGATAATGTTTGCCGTATTGTCAAATCAATTTATTTTGTCAAATAATCCCAGCCATTCATTTAATATTCAGTTATTATTTAATGCAATTTATTTGAATTAAATACGGATATGCTCTGACTCATATTTAATGCACAGAGGGCGGGAACAGTTTTCAATAAAGTTTTGACCCATTACTTTTGAAAATCCGAAGAGTCTCCATGCATCTTGAGTTTTAATCTTAACCATTGAATCTCATAAGTTATAATTTTCTGAGCCATCCGATTAAAACTGAATTTTAGTATAAATAAGGGAAGTTTTTGTTATTGCAACCTTTATGCACTCAAATCTTTTCATGATATATTTCTCTCTGCAAATCGATTTTCTTCATATCTTCATATTACATTCATGGCTTCTCCTTCTGTGGATTCGTTCTTTGGGAACCTATTTCATCTCAGAAATAAAATTCACTGGGAACCATTTGGAGATTTTACCTCTAATCATCCTGACATCTTGCCTGTGAAGGACTATTTTGAAAATGCAGGACTTCTGCGATTTATCACAGCAAGACCCCAGAGACTCCATCCCCGTCTTGTTGCTGCCTTCTATCTCAAAATGGCACAGAAAAAGGATTCCCAGGAGTGGGAGACGTGCATTCCCCTGACTTCTTGTGTGAAGGGGAAGGATGGTGAGGAAGAGATGACCAGGAGGTGGGTCACTCTCAACCTCAGGCAGAAGATTAAGGAGGTTTTTAATCTTCCTCACTCTGGACGAAGCCCTGTTGACTACGGGTTTGGGACTGAAAAGGATTATCTCCAGTCCCTCTGTGATGGTGATGTGGTCCTGAAGTCGGGCCTGAACAAGTCAGTTATGAGGATTGAGAATCGTCACTTCTTCGACCTGACTAGTCAGGGAGTGATGGGGATTGCTGGAGGGCTGGAGCTGATTTCCCGGCCAAAATTATATACGATGATGGCGATTTCTGATGCCTCAGTGCACAATTTTAACTGGGAGGATTACTTCCTCCAATTGCTGGTAGCAGAGACCAACAAAATCAAATACTCGCCGGAGGGTCAGGCGACATTTGAGGCCAAGATGCACATTGGCACCAAGATTTCTCAGATCTTGGAGACCCTGGATCTCGGTGATGTGGATCAGGCCAAATCACTCGAGATTCCAGCGAAGATCGATATCTTCAGATCTTACTCCGTTGATGCGGGCACCAAGAAGAGACCAAGGACCCAGAAGAAGAAGGCTCAGGCGAGCACGACTGGAAGAGTCAAGGCTCAGGCGAGCAAATCTTCAGGGGCCGATATTGCGATGCCAGCGGAGGACAAATCTAAGCCCTCAGGACCCAAGCAACAGAAGCTGACATTTCTATATCCGGGGTCAGAGGAGCGAAAGAAGAAGCTCATGGAAGAGCAAGCTGCTGAAGAAATGATTCAGCATGCAACTCTGCAGAGGGAAACAGCTCGGGCTGCTCTTGAAATCGCCCTTATCTTTGCCATTCCGGATGTTACACCCTCTGATCCAAATCCACTGATTATCGACATCGCTTCAACATATCAGGGTTTGGAGACCCACTCAGGTGAGGATCAGGGGGAACCTGCTCAGGAGAAAGGAGTTCAGAAGGAGGTTGCTGAAGCAGTTCAGGCTGAAGCCCCATGGCCATTTCCTGCGCCTGATGAGAACACATTGCCAGATTTTGAAATAGTGGCAAGGGGAACGGCTGCGGAGATGATGTAGAAGAGGTTTCCTGACCTCTCAGATGTTCAGAAGGAGGCAGTTGTGCAACTTTGCATCTATGCCATGATCAGGAATGCCACCTGGCCTGAACTCAGTCAGCTCAGAGAGTCGCGAGGATGGGACAAAATAGCTGAATCAGAAGCTGCACTCTTTGATCACTTTGACGTAAACTCTCTACATCACCTGATCAAGATGGTGGACTTTATCAGAACCGTCCGACGCATCTATCCTGAGCCCGAGCCTCAGAGAGTAGAGAAGGAGAAGGAAGCTGAGAGGGAGGTTGTTGTGATTGCTGATGACGCTCAGCAAGGTGGCACTGAAGGGGTCAGTGCACCGGCTGATGAAGCAATCCTGGGACCCGGGACTGTGGAGGCTTCAGGAGAGAGTCCAATAGGTCTGGTCCGAGTCAAAGGAAAATGGATCACCCCCAAGTCACTATATGTTCAGAACTCCTCACAAGCCCTTGCCAATCTTCACAGAAGGGTAATCCTCATCGAGAGAAAAATAAGTCGGGTTGGTTAAAATTCTGAAGTTCTGAATAAGAAGATGCATAGACTGGATCTAGACCTGAATGAGATGGGTACTGATATGCATGCAGCCATTGACCTTCTTGGAGAAGTTCGGACTCAACACTCAGTAGATCTCACTGTTATCTCTAAGCAAGCAAAAGGGGCCATTCAAAGCTGCAATCAAATGGTCTCTGATGCGCAAACTCAGCAGGAAAACAAGCTTGCAACTTTTCTTGATCAACAACTGCCTGAGAGAATTGATCAACTGGTTGATGAAAAGCTGGCCAAGCTGAAGGATGAGCTGCTGAGTTGATCAGCACAAGAGAAGATGGAAATTGCCTCTGCCCTGGAAAACCGAATAACGAGCTTTGAAGAACGGCTGAAGAATGAACATAATTCAGCTGTTGATAAACTCAGTGTTGATCTGAGAGTGATGGCAGGGCAGATAGGGTACCTGCAGGCAAAGCAGACTGAGATCGACAGTCAATTCACTTTATTGGCGGAGTCAGTAAACGAGGTTGTTGGCCGAATCAACGACGATGATGCCAAAAAGGGGGAAGGGAAGAAGAAAATAGCTGCTGGGAAAGCCAAGAAGAAGGACTTCCCCCCTGAACTGAAAGCTGCGGACAGAAAAAGGACTAGGTCCGTAGCTGCCATCGAAGCTGCTGAAGGTTCAGATCCGAAGAGGTTGAGGCCCTCTGAGGATCCCGCTCTGGAACCGTTGTATAAGGAGATGGAGGAACAAATGCACCCTGGGATGATCACTCAGAAGAAGATGGTGATGACTGAGGCGGAGAAGATAGCGAAGATGAAGGAGATTTCGCTGCTCAGTCAGATCCAACGATTAAAAAAGTCCAATGAGTACCTGACTTCATAGGTTCAGAAGAAGAAAACTGTGCCTTTTGGATCTCGAACAAAGACTCAGAGGAAAATGGTGATCAATCCAGGTCAAAGTCCTCCACTTCATTTTGTTGAGGATTTCATTCCGATAGAGATGCTGGAGGTACGGATTCTGATCCGGAATAGATGGGCTTATCTATTCTATGTGGTGGGGTTATGGGACGATCAATCTAAAGACAAAGACGTCATACTCCATCACTGGATGGCACAGGAGCATCCGGATCTATGGGCTGAAATTATCAGACATGCTGACACTGAAGGTGTAGAGATCGCTCCTCCGGAATTCATTAAGTACCCTCCTCCACTCTTCAGGAACTCCAAGCAACTGGACCGGAAAGCCATATCTGAAGAAGTCGTCAGGGTAGGAAACACTGCCGGGGCTGTTGGTGATCGGAACAGGATGAAGCAGGTCCTGAACCGAGTCTTGGAGATGTATGAAATTCCTCAAGCTGCTTGGAATAAGGATGAGGAGTAGATCAGGAAATAGTTGTTCAGGAATTTGTAATAGCTTCAGGTTAACTGTAACTCTTATATCAATCAATGAAGTTATTTTATTTTCCTGAGTACAACTTCTTGTTGACTCCTGAATTTACTTTTCTGAATCCTTATCAAGAACTGTACTAACCCATTCCTTGTTTTCATCTTATAGACTAAGTGTCTAGTTTGTTAGAAGGTACTGAACCTATTTCACTGACTAAGTCAATTGATTGTATAGATGAATAGGAATTTGCTTAAGGTTTTGGCATCATCAAAAAGGGGGAAATACTTTATTTTGTTATGGGTAGAGAGTCAATAAGACTCAATACTTTGCATCTTGGGTGACGCCATTGAGAACATGACAGTTGCTAAGATTTAATACAAAGGAACGTGTGCTTGGAGAGTCTTGCATGATTAGTCCCCTTGGTGGGCTCTAAACGTTCATCATATTAAATCTTGCAAGTGGAATTTGTTTCCGGTATGATGATAAAGAAGAGCTGTCCTTACTCCTAGGTTAAGATGTTAAATTAATTAAAGCGTTTAGTGGCTTGATTAATTAACGGACAAGAGAATCTTAAACACGGGAAATAATGACCGGGAGCCATATGATTGTAATATGGGTTAAGATGGATAGTGCAACATTAATCCTATAGTGGAGTGAGATTAATGTTAATAGGTTGAATGACATTGGGCTCAATGTTAGAATTCAAGGCCTATTAGGAGGTCCAATCTTAATTCTCCTAAAGGCCCCTCGAGTAGCCCAATTAAATGTCCAACAATGAATAAGGTGATTAAAATAAAAGAAATATTTTTGGGCCCAAATTATTTGATAAATTTCAAAAATAATGTGTATATTAAATTAATGAGAGATTTTATGAAAAATGGATATGTATCTTGAATACAAGAATATCTAATAAAATCAAGATCTCATAGAATTAAATACACATAATTTTTTTTTCGAAAATTATGAACCAAATTAGTTTGTATTTTTCAAAAATTAATGCATAAATATTAATGAGAGATTTTATGAAAAATAGATATGTATCTTGGATACAAGAATATCTAATAAAATCAAGATCTCATTGAATTAACATATGTAGGATATTTTTGAAAATTTCATGAAGAAAAGAATATCTAGAATTGAATATTTAGTATTCAAGATTATCAAGATTAGAATATTTAATATCCATGATAATCAAGATTTGAAATATTAGATATTCAAGATATTCAAGATCTTGTATTCTCACTATAAATATGAGATGATACAAGACTTCATTCTATTCTAATTAAGAGGCAATTTTCGAAAATTGTTGTGCCTTGGCAACAAAATTATTTTTCTTTCCTTGTATTGTGATTGTTCGTGTGGCCTCCCACCGGGTGTATGAACAAGGACGAGGGAATACTTGAGAAGGTTTTTGGGTTGTCAAATTGAGGGTCTCAAGAAGGACGCCTTCAAGTCCATTGGTGACACTATCTGCCTATAGAGGATCTCAAAGGACGCCTTTGATCTCAACAGCCTTGCGAAAGCAGCTAAACCAAATACGCCTTTTGTCTCAGAAACTGTTTTTTCTCCAAGAGGTATAGTTCACTAAATCCCTTAGTTCCGCATGTTTAGGGCTTTACGTGATATTATATGTTCATATGTTTTGCATGCAAAGCCTATTGTTGGGTATTATGTTTAAATCATGATATTAATTGTAGGCTTAAATTTGTATTTAGCGTAAATCCCGAATAGATCCGCGTTTAATTCCCCAACAGGAACTACTTGTATTGATCTTTGTGATCACTTCTTAGTGAAATTGGCACCTAAGTGGTGTAACAGTGGATGTAGGTGGTCTTTTTATAGACACTGTACCACTATAAATCTGGTCTATTAACCTTCTGCTCTTCATATTCTTATCCTGCATATTTATTTTTCTTGTTACATTCATCATTGTTTTAACACCTGAGTGCATAAAAACTTTGTGTTCATCACAAGAGAAAAACTGACTCTACAGGTGTAGACTTTCATAAGTCACTCAGCTGTTAAGTTTGTTTATATTGTTTTTCTTTAAACACTCATTTTATTCCGCTGCACATTAGAGTATTCTCTATACAATTTCAATTGTGAGAACTCCTCTGATATTTTTCTCTACAAGTGATTTTTTTTACAAGTTTTTAAACTCTGCAGCTGCAAACTTCTCTAAGTCCATAGATGTAACCTTTGTGGTCTAGTTTTAAAACTCTCATAGACTTATTGTTTTTAACCTTAAAAAGGGTTACTATAAGGTTCTAGAATCCATCCTTTTGAAAAGTTTGAAAAATCTGATTTTGGACTCAAGGTCTATTCACCCCCCCCCCCCCTCTAGACCTTGACCACTTTAAGGGACTAACAAGTGGTATCAGAGCAGTTGGCTTGCCACTGCTTTGATCAGTACCTAGCTAGATCCTTTTTAGCTTTTGAAAAACACACTTGCATACTTGCATGGCTCCTAAGATGGTGAAATCCGAAGTTCCAATGTTCTCTGCTGAGGACTATGATGAATGGAAAATTAGAATGCAAGCACATTTGTCTGCAATCAATGATGAGATGTGGTCTATCATAGAGGATGGCCCTATACCTATTGTGAAGGTCAACACTGCAGTTGATCAGTCAGCTGGACTAGCTCAGATTATCCCCAAACCCAGAAGGGAATGGACTGAGGATGACAAGAGAAGGTCCAACCTTGACAATGTTGCAAAGAACACTATTTATCAATCACTTGATAAAATTGTGTTTAGTAAGATCAAAAATTGCAAAACTGCAAAAGATATATGGGAAAAGTTGGAAATGATTTGTCAATGAACTGAACAAATCAAGGAAAACAAACTCATGATAGCAGTTCAAAAGTTTGAGAACTGCAAGATGGAATCTGGTGAAACTCTTGAAAAGTTTGAATCAAGATTCATTGAGATCCTCAATGAGCTAGACTCACTTGGTAAAGAGTACTCACAAAGAGAAATGAACATGAAAGTTTTCAGAGGCTTACCTTCGGAATGGGACATGAAGGTCATTGCTATGAGGGAATCAAAGGATTTATCTAAGATATCCACCTTTGAACTCTTTTCAGACCTCAAAGCTTATGAATTTGACATAAGCAGAAGAAAAGAACCTGACAGCAGTAAGGTTACAGCTCTAATGGCTGACAACCCTACAGCTACAAGTTCAGATGATGAAGACTTGGCTCTTTTTATAAAGTAGCTCAAGAAGTTTGGCAAATGGACCAAGAAGAAGCATTTCAAACCAAAGGAAGATGGTAAGGTGAAATCTACAGCACCTAACTCAACTTACTTATGCTATAACTGCAGAAAACCAGGACACTACATCAAGGATTGTCCTTATCCCAAAGCCGAGAAGTACACTGATGAAGAAAAGAGACTCAGGAAAGATAGAAAGAAAAAGTTTGACAAGGAGAGAATTAGAGCACTACTTTCTGAGTTTGATAAAAACCAGGAAGACTGTCCCTCTTCTTCTCAAAAGTCAACTGTAGATTTAGAAGACTCTGACTCTACAGACTCAGATGAAGAAGCCCTGATCTGTCTTATGGCTAAAGATGAAGAGGTATGCTCATCATCATCAAGTTATATTACAGAAAATGATTCTTCCAGTGACATGCTAAGTGCAATCCAAAGACTCCAAGAGGAAAATGAAGATCTTAGAAGAGATAATCACATTAGAAGAGAACATGTGAAAGCTTTGTTAGCTGGAGTGGAAGATGCTGAGAAACAACTCCAGATTCTACAAGAACTAAAGAAAGGTTACAGTTGTCTGAAAGAGGACAATGAAGAACTTTTCAATGAAGCAAGTTGTAGAGTTGCAGATTGTGCTGAATTGAAGGAAACAATCAGAAGTCATGAACTGATAATAGTTGAACTTGAGGAACACAATGCTTATTATCAAAAGAAGCTAGATTGCTTTGGAAAATCATCCAAACAATTGAAGAAAATGTTGTCTGAGCAAAGGGACTCAAAAGATTTGACTAGAATAGGATATAATCCTTGTGTTTGGATGAAGTACTTGCAAAAGTCAATTCCAAGACCTGAGAGAAAGTTCATCAAAGAGACAACTCCTGAAGAAACTGTAGACTCAACTCTACAGCTAGAAGATTTGAAATTCTTGAATTCATTCAAAGAATTGTCACCAAGAAGACAACAAAAGATCAAGGAGATTATGGATGACTCTGAAGAAGATGTTTCAAATATGTTTCAAAACATAACTTTGAAACAAACTGCAGAATCAAACCTACAGTCAGAAGAAGAAGTCTATCATAGATTGGATATGGAAAGAAGTCTCAACTTTGATAGATTCTGGAATGGAAATATGTCAGATATGTCTCCCTCTTCAAGCACTCAAAGAGGAGGATCAAGCAAAAACTGTAGAATTAACAACTCTACAGCTCCTAAAAAGGCTTGGATTGCAAAGAGTAACACTGGAGGAAATCCAAAGTATTGGATTCCAAAATAACTCACTTTATTTTTTAGGGACATGTTACAACCACCAAAAGAGAGATTTGGTACAATGACAGTGGTTGTGCAAGACATATCACTGGAGATAGAAGTTTGCTACAAAATGTGAAAGATCACAAAGGTCCTAAAGTTGTTTTTGGTGATAATGCCAGTGGAACAGCTAAAGGATTAGGATGTCTACTCAAAGGAAATGTTCAGATCAATGATGTTTACTTGGTAGATGGTTTAAAGCATAATTTGCTAAGTGTGAGTCAATTTTGTGACAAAGGCTACACTGTAAGACTTTACACAAGACACTTGCATAGTCAAAGATGTTGAATCCCAAACCACTAAACTGACAGGAACTAGAAAAGGAAATGTTTACATTGTGGAGTGGAACTCTGCAGCTGAAACTACCTGCTTTCTAGCTAATAGTTCCAATGAAGTTAGTTGGCTATGGCACAAAAGAATGAATCACATAAACTTCAAAACCATGAATGAACTTGTGAACAACAAACTTGTAAAAGGTTTGCTAAACACTAAGTTCAGGAAGGAACACTTATGTGATGCTTGTGTCAAAGGGAAATAAATCAAGAAGACTTTCAAAAGTAAGACACACCCTAGCACTTCAAGAACACTTGAATTACTGCATATGGATCTTTGTGGACCCATAGAACCAATAAGTATAAGGGGGAAGAAGTATACTTTGGTTATTGTAGATGATTACTCAAGATTTTCTTGGAATGTATTTCTAAGAAAGAAGAGTGAAACTCTACAGCGGTTACCAGAATTGTTAAGAAGGATTCAAAATGAAAGGAATCTGAAGATTGTGAAGATCAGATCAGACAGAGGAACAGAATTCACAAATCAAGTTATTGAAGAGTATTGTTCACTTTATGGTATTGCTCATGAATAATCTGCAGCTAGAACCCCACAGCAAAATGGAGTTGCTGAAAGGAAGAATAGAACACTCAAGGAAGCTGCAAGAACAATGATTGTTGAAGCAAAGTTGCCTAAGAAATTTCGGGCAGAAGCTACAAGCTTGATTGTTAAGGATCATAAGAAGACTCCATATGAGCTATGGAAAGGAAGGACTCCTAATATTTCTTATCTACACATTTTTGGGTGCAAATGCTTCATACTGAATAATGGGAAAGAATATCTTAAGACTTTTGATTCAAAGTCAGATGAAGGTATATTTCTAGGTTATTCTAATGTTAGCAAAGCATTTAGAGGGTATAACAAGAGATTGATGATTGTGGAAGAGTCACATCATGTTGTTTTTTATGAAAAACGAAGCTCCCCTGAAGAAATTGTTGAAGACTCTAAGGAGGACAACTCTACAGTTACAAGTCAACATCAATATGTTGAGATCAAAACTCCTGTAGATTTGACCAATAAAGGCTTTGGCACTATAATTGTTGAGTTACCACCATTAGAGAATGTAGAAGATCTAGTCCATGAGAATGTTCAAACAGAAGTAGAGACACCAACAAAAGGACTTAATGAGACTGCAGTAGGTGAATCTATAGCTGTAGAGAACAATGACCAAGGATTAGAACCTGTGTCAGATTTGATTTGGTTGAAAGATCACCCCCCTGAACATGTAATTGGAAACCCATCAGATGCTGTAAGAACTAGAAAATAAATCCATGAGGCAATGTTTACTACATTTCTTTCATCTTCAGAACCTATTGATATTCATGAAGCACTGCAAGATGTCAATTGGATTATTGTAATGCAAGAAGAATTGAATGGTTTTGAGAGAAATCAAGTATGGGAACTTGTTCCAAGAACTAGGAATCACAAAGTGCTTGGAACTAGGTGGGTATTCAAGAACAAACTTGATGAAGATAGAATTGTAACCAGAAATAAGGCAAGGTTAGTAGCTCAAAGCTATTGTCAATCTGAAGGCATATATTTTGATGAATCATTTGCCCCAATTGCAAGATTAGAAGCTATAGAATCTTTCTAGCCTATGCTGCACATATGAACTTTACTGTCTATCAAATGGATGAAAAGAGTGCATTTCTTAATGGGTATGTTGAACTACCACCAGGATTTGAGGAATCTACAGCTGAAGACAAGGTTTATATGCTTAGAAAAGCCCTTTATAGACTTAAGCAAGCACCAAGAGCATGGTATAATACCCCTTGTGATCATCTGATAAAAAATGTATTAAAAAAAGGAATGGTTGACAAAACCCAATTCAGATTACACCATGGGAATGATATTTTGCTTGTCCAAATCTATGTTGATGACATAATATTTGGCTCAACCAATGAGGAATTATGCAGAAAATTGTCTAAGCTCATGACTGAAAAATTTGAAATGAGCATGATGGGATACCTGAATTTCTTTTTGGGATTACAAGTTAAGCAATTGAGAGATGGAATTTTCATCAATCAAGCTAAATATACTCAAGAGCTTATAAAGAGATTTGGAATGGATAGTTCTAGGCCTACCAATATACCTATGACACCTTATGTGAATCTTGACAAAGATGAGAATGGCAAAAGTGTTGATGTAACCAAATATAGGAGACTAATTTGATCATTGCTATACCTTACATCTAGCAGACCTGATATCATGTTGCAGTAGGTGTATGTGCTAGATTCCAAGTGAATCCTAAGGAATCACACTTAAATGCTATAAAGAAGATCATCAAATATGTCAAATCCACACAAAATCTAGGATTATGGTATCCTAAAGAATGAGGAATTGAACTCATTGGGTACACTGACTCAGATTTTGCAGGCTGCAAGATTGATAGGAAGAGTACTAGTGTGATTTGTCAATTCTTAGGTGAAAGGTTGGTGGCATGGCACAGTAAAAAGCAGAATTCAATTGCTCTTTCTACAGCTGAGACAGAATACATTGCTGCTAGAAGCTGTTGTGCACAAATCTTATGGATGCAATATCAATTACAAGACTATGGGATTGATTCAACAGAACAACTATATTCTGTGACAATAACAGTGCTATTGCTATTACACAGAATCCAGTTTTACACTCTAGATCAAAACACATAGATGTAAGGCATCATTTCATAAGAGATCATGTTGAAAGAAAAGATGTGAAATTGACAAAGATTCATACTGATTTGAATCTTGTTGATATTTTCACTAAACCCTTATATGAATCTGTTGGTCCCGAAACGAGTTAAATCAGTGTATGGGGGGGGGAATACACTGATGTCAGATTTTTCTGAAAGACTCAGAAAAATGCTCTAACGCACTCAGTCAGGATTCCCTGAAGTACTCAGTATGCTGAATGTCCACAGGGGCAGCAGGGACGGTTCAGTAACGAGTCAGATAAGCTGAGTGTGAGTAAAGTGATCGGAGGCTCAGTAGAGATAACAAACCTACTGACGGCTCGGAAGCAAGTCATTTGGACTACTATCTCAGTGAGTCAGAGTACGTGCGGAAAGTGAGCCCTTAGATTCTACTCGTTTTAGTTTCTGAAATTGTTTTCTCTGAGTTGCTTAGTAAATTGGTGGTTAAGGCTGAGTGCACAGTATTCAGATTCAGGATGATTGATTCAGTCCTGAAGTTAAAACCAATGCAGTATGTTCAGTTTAATATGATGACATTTATGATCCTGAACAAAACAGTAAATCAGCACACAGGGGACTTTTTAACGTGGTTCGGAGATAACCAACTCCTACGTCCACGACCTGATTTAACAGGAAGCTATCCTCAAAACCCTGAAGATAGGTACTTGGGTTTTACGTGCCAAGGGACACGAGTAGCCAACTTCCTCTCTTAGGAACTGACCCTTGGGCGTTTTACAAGTCCCAGTCCTTCTAACCAACCTATCTCACACTTTGAGAGGTTTGGTATTCTGGTTTCCAACTAAGATAGCTCTAGCAATACAAATCAATGCTAAATAATAGAGCTATCGATCTAAGCAAATACAGAGTGAATCCTACTACAACACTAGGGAAATTTAATTGCAGAGTGTTGTTTATGATATGCTTTGAGTTCTTGGATTCTTGAGAGTTTTCTCTTGGAAATTTCCCGTTAACCTTGAATGGGTACAAGGTTCTCCATATTTATAGGCGAGATTCAAAATAGATCCGTTGGAGGAGATCAAATCAAATCTTTCCTATTTTAGGTAGATTGCAGGCTAGAAATACTGTTCGACCTACCCGCCATGCTTATTCTGGCAAGTTGTCACATCACCTGCAACCTTTTTGAGACTCATTAAATGCCGCATTAAATGCTGCGCAGACTCCGTGCTTGCGTGTCGAAAGATCATTGGCTCTCCGCTATAACGGCTAGTTGACCTTCAGACATTTATCCTTCCTCGTACATTCAATGCTCTGAGTCTCTTGTTAATAACTCAGTCTGAACGTGTCTTTAATGGAGTCTTACTGACATTCTTTTTATCTCTTGTCCCATAGCATAAATAACCTTTTTGCTTTGGACTGACATGATTCAGGTGATCTGAACCACAGCCTGAGTCAGGTCCTATGTGCATTCAGCACAGCCTGATAGGTTATTCAGCTCAGTATGTGTTACCTTTTTGCTTCGGACTTACAGGATTCAGGTGAACTAAACCAAGGCCTAAGTCAGGTCCTATGTGCATTCAGCACAGCCTGATAGGTAACACTTACTCTTCACTGACTGACTTCTGTCCTGAACATGCTTAGTGTATTCAGTAGAAACATCAGACAATGGTACTTCAGGAATGACTTCAGGATGAATCAGCAGGCTCCGATCTTCAGCTTCAGAACAGACAATCTTCAGCGAGACTGACTGACTCCTTCAGAATGGTTTCCGCTTCAGACTTCAGTAAATTGGGTCGACTCCAATATTCTTCAGTCTTCAGCATGGTCCTTCTGTACTGAATCTCTAACCTAACTATCCTGAACTATTTTATCCTGAACACTATACTTAGGCAAATTCATCAGGGGTTTTGGGATCTAATCAAAATACTCAGATTGTCCCAACAATTTCCCCCTTTTTGATGATGCCAAAACCCTTAAGCAAATTCCTATTCATCTATACAATCAACTGACTTAGTCAGTGAAAATAACTTAGTACCACCTGACGAACTAGGT
This sequence comes from Prunella vulgaris, assembly GCA_026898435.1. NCBI lineage: Eukaryota > Viridiplantae > Streptophyta > Magnoliopsida > Lamiales > Lamiaceae > Prunella > Prunella vulgaris. The sequence continues at coordinate 58,582 of JAPKLY010001112.1, forward strand.
ACTTAGTCTATAAGATGAAAACAAGGAATGGGTTAGTACAGTTCTTGATAAGAATTCAGAAAAGTAAATTCAGGAGTCAACAAGAAGTTGTACTCAGGAAAAATAAATAACTTCATTGATTGATAAGAAAATACAAGTATCCTGAAGCTATTACAAAATTCCTGAACAACTAACTCCTGATCTAATCTTCATCCTTATTCCAAGCAGTCAGTGGAATCTCGTACATCTCCAGTACTCGATTCAGGACCTGCTTCATCCTGTTCCGATCAGCAACGGCCCCGGCAGCTCGTCCTACTCTGACGACTTCTTCAGAAATTGCTTTCTGGTCCAACTGCTTAGAATTCCTAAAGAGTGGAGGAGGATACTTAATGAATTCCGGAGGAGCGATCTCAACACCTTCAGTGTCAGCATGTCTGATGATTTCAGCCCATAGATCAGGATGCTCCTGTGCCATCCAGTGATGGAGTATGACGTCTTTTTCTTCAGTCTGATCGTCCCATAACCCCACCACATAGAATAGGTATGCCCAAACCTCCAGCATCTCAATCGGAATGAAGTCTTCAACAAACTTCGATGGAGGATTACTTTGATCTGGTCTGACCACCATTTTCCTCTGAGTCTTTATCCGAGATCCAGATGATACAGATTTCTTCTTCTGGACCTGAGAAGTCAGATACTCATTAGATTCTTTTAGGCGCTGGATCTGACTGAGCATCGAAATTTCTTTCATTTTTACTATCTTTTCAGCATCAGTCATCACCAATTTCTTCTGAGTGGTCAGCCCAGATGGCATTATTTGTTCCTCTATCTCCTTATATAAAGGCTCGAGAGCCGGATCTTCAGAGGATCTCAACTTCTTCGGATCTGAGCCTTCAGCAGTTTCGATGGCGGCTACGGATCTAGTCCTCTTTCTATCCGCAGCCTTCAGTTCAAGGGGAAAGTTCTTCTTCTTAGCTTTGCCAGTAGTGGCAATTTGCTTCTTCCCTTCTTCCCCCTTTTTGGCATCATCGTCATTAATACGTTTGACAACCTCATCCACTGACTCCGCCAAAAGATTGAACTGACTATCCATCTCAGTCTGCCTCACCTGCAATTGCCCAATCTGCCCTGCCATTCCTCTCAGGCCGATACTGAGCTGATCAATGGCTGAATTGTGTGCAGCCTTCAGTCGACCTTCGAAGTTTTGCATCCTTGAGTCTAGGGCAGATGCAATTTTCTCCTTCTCCTGTGTAGACAACTCCCTCAGCAGGTCCTCCTTCAGTTCAGTTCTTAACTTGACCAATTTCTCATCAACCAGTTGATCAAACTTTTCAGACAGTTGTTGATCCAGAAAGTTGGCAAGTTTAGTCTCCTGCTGAGTCTGCACATCTGAAACCATCTGATTGCAGTTCTGAATGGCATCCTTGGTTTGCTCGGAAATGACAGTGAGCTCTACATTGATTTCAGACCGAGCTTCCCCAAAGAGATCAATTGCTGCATGCATATCAGAGGCCATATCATTCAGGTCTTTATCCAGCCTTTTCATCTTCTTATTCAGAGTCTTAGAATTTGAATCAACCCTACTTGTCTGTCGCTCAACGAGAATTACCCTTCTGTGCATATTCGAAAGAGCTCGTGAGGAATTTTCAGTGAACATAGCCGCTGGGGTGATCCAGTTTCCTCTAACTCCTATAAGACCTGATCGACCCTCTCCTGAAGCCTCCGTTGCCCCGGGTCCAAGGGGTGCATCATCGGCCGGTGCACTGACTCCCTCAGTGCCACCTTGCTGATCGTCATCAGCAATCACAACCACCTCCATTTCAGCTTCTTTCTCCTTTCCCTTCTCTTCAGCTAACTGAGTCTCGGGCTCAGGATATGTTCTGCGGACTGTTCTCATAAAATCCACCATTTTGATCAGATGATGTAGAGAGTTAACACCAAAATGATCAAAGAGGGCGGCTTCTAAATCTGCAATGCAGTCCCATCCTCTGGACTCTCCTAGCTGACTGAGCTCAGACCAAGTAGCATTTCTGATCATGGCAAAAGTGCGGAGTTGCACAACTGCCTCCTTCTGAGCCTCAGTAAGATCAGGGAATCTCCTTTCCACCATCTCAGCAGCCTCTCCCCTTGCAACTATTTCAAAATCTGATAAACTGTTCACATCAGGCGCAGGGAAAGGTCATGGTGCTTCAGCCTGAACTGGTTCAGCAGCCTATTGCTCAGCTCCTCCTTCCTGAGCAGGCTCTTCCTGACCCAAACTCTGATAGGTTTCAGCAATAGTAAGGATCAGTTGGTTGGGTTCAGGGGATGCAATCGGGGCAAATTCAGGAACAGCCTGTGCCTGAGCTGGTTCCTTCTCAACAGCTTCAGCAGAATCCTGCGCCTGAGCTGGTTCCTTCTCAACAGCTTCAGCAGAATCCTGCGCCTGAGCTGATTCCTTCTCAACAGCTTCAGCAGATTGCATCTCCATAAGCTTCTTTTGTCGCCCAGCTGACCCAGAGTCGAGAAATTTTAGCTTTTGTTGCTTGGGTCTGGAAGTCTTGGATTTATCCTCCGCTGGCTTTGCTGTATCAGACTCTAAAGACTTGCCTGCCTGAGCCTGGACTTTCCCAGTCATGCTCGCCTGGGCCTTCTTCTTCTGAGTCCGAGGCCTTCTCCTTGTGCCAGCATCATCGGAATAAGCTCTGAAGAGATGGATTTTCACTGGGATCTCGAGTGATTGGGCCTGATCCACATCACCGAGATCCAGAGTCTCCAAGAGCATAGAGATCTTGGTGCCAAAATGCATCTTGGCCTCAAAAGTCGCCTGCCCCTCTGGCGAGTACTTGATTTTGCTGGTCTCAGCCACCAGCATTTGGAGGAAGTAACCCTCCCAGTCAGAATTATGCAGAGGGGCGTCGGAAATAGCCATCATTGTGAACAGCTTCGGCCTGAAGATCTGCTCCAATCCTCCAGCAATTCCCATCACTCCCTGACTCGTCAGGTCGAAGAAGTGACGGTTTTCAGTCCTCAAGACTGATTTATTCAGGCCGGACTTCAGCACGACATCTCCATCACACAGTGACTGGAGAAAATCCTTCTCATTCCCAAACCCATACTCCACTGGGCTTCGTCCTTTGTTGGGAAGATTAAAAACCTCCTTAATCTTCTCCCGAATATTGAAGGTGACCCACCTCCTGACCATCTCCTCCTCACCACCCTTTCCCTTCTCACAGGTGGTCAAGGGAATACAAGTTTCCCACTCCTGGGAGTCCTTGTTCTGCGCCATCTTTAGGTAGAAGGCAACAATGAGTCTGGGGTGGAGCCTCTGTGGCTTTGCAGTGACGAACTGTAGAAGGCCTGCATTATTAAAAAGGTCTCGCACAGGCATGATATCAGGGTTATTAGAGGAAAAATCCCCATAAGGCTCGTAGTGAATTTCGTTCCTTAAGTGGAAAAGGTTTCCAAAAAAGGTATCTGCAGAAGGTGAAGCCATGGAATATTTTGAGAGATGTGAAGAGAATCGGTTTTTAGAGAAGATAAGTTAAGAAAATATTGGGTGCTTAAAAGTTTTAACAACACGATCTTCTCTTATTTATAGAAGGAAAAAATTTGGTTTTAATCGGACGGTTTAGAAAGTAGTGACCTATGGGATTCAATGGACAAGATTGAGCAGTATAAAGCATTTGCTTTTTCGGTTCTTCAAAGGTAATTGGTCAAAATTTTATTGATAACTGTTCCCGCCCACAGTGCATTAAATGCACATTAGAGCATGTCCGTATTTAGTTCAAACAAATTGAATTAAATAATAACCGAATATTAAAACGAACGGCTGGGATCATTTGGCAAATTAAATTGATTTGACAATACAGCACAGTAAAAAAAAGGATAATGCACGCAATATCAGATGACTAGACAAAAATCAGGAAACATACCAGTCAGTCAGATATGTATTCTGACTGATACCACTTATTGCCCTATCAGGGTGACAAGCCCTGAGTTCAGTGTCCTGAATCTTAGTCAGTCTATACTGATCATCCATTTTATACTGAATGTTCCCCCTACAACCATTCACATTCTTTCTGAGTTCCCTTCATCCTGAGTCCATATGAGTTATTCCCCCTGACCTTGTGCATTCTTATCAGAGATTCAAACTGAATCACCTAAGCCTGGGTCAAGGAGTCCTAACTCTACTGATAACTCAACAAACCTGGTTTCACGCAAAGCCTTAGTCAGGATGTCAGCTCTCTGTTTTTCAGTAGGGACTCTCTCCATCCTGATGTCCTTCTTCTCAACATGATCTCTGATAAAGTGATGCCTGATGTCTACATGCTTACACCTAGTATGTAAGACTGGGTTTTGGGATATGGCAATGGCACTATTATTGTCACAATAAATTAGGACTTCAGTGGCCTCAACTTGGTAGTCTCTCAGTTGTTGTTTCAGCCAAAGAATCTGAGAGCAACAACTGCCTGCCGCCATATACTCAGCCTCAGTAGTAGACGTTGCAACACTGGTTTGCTTCTTAGAAAACCAAGAGATAAGTTTACTCCCTAGAAAGTGACATGTGCCTGTAGTTGATTTCCTATCAAGTCTACAGCCTTCATAATCAGCGTCTGAATAGCCAGTCAGTTCTAGGTTGTCATCAGAGGGATACCAAAGTCCTAAGTTGACTGTACCTCCAAGGTATTTCAGAATCTTTTTGGCACTCTCTAGATGACTCTTCTTTGGATCAGACTGATACCTTGCACAAACTCCAACTGCATAAGTGATGTCAGGACGACTAGCAGTCAGATATAATAAAGATCCTATCAGTGCCCTATATTCAGTCTGATTTACTGAGGCTCCTTCTTTGTCAGGATCCAGCTTCTCATTTATGTTCATGGGAATGCGTGAGACTCTGCTGGACTGAACTCCAAATTTCTGAATCAAGTCCCTCGCATACTTGGACTGATTAATAAAAATTCCGGAGTCAGTTTGCCTGACTTGGAGACCCAGAAAGAAATTCATTTCTCCCATCATTGACATCTCAAATTTCCCAGTCATCAGCTTGGAAAATTTCTCACAAAGCTTCAGATTAGGAGATCCAAATATTATGTCATCCACATAAATCTGAACCAAGAGAATGTCTTCCCCTTCGGTGATCCGGAAGAGGGTCTTGTCCACTGTTCCTTTCACAAACCCGTGGTCTATCAGGAATTGGGATAATGTATCATACCAAGCTCTCGGAGCTTGCTTTAGGCCATAAAGGGCTTTCTTCAGGTGGTATACTTTATTACCAACTTCGAATCCAGGAGGTTGCTCAACATACACCTCTTCATTCAGTACACCATTCAGAAAAGCACTCTTTACGTCCATCTGATACACTTTGAATTTCTTAAATGTTGCATAAGTCAGAAACAACCTGATTGCTTCTAATCTTGCAACTGGAGCAAAGGTCTCATCATAGTAGATACCTTCGGCTTGACAGTAACCTTTTGCTACAAGCCTGGCCTTATTTCTGACAACAACATTCTTCTCATCCTTCTTGTTCTTGAAAACCCATTTGGTGCCAATAACATGTTGACGCCTAGGTCTATCCACTAACTCCCAAACCTGATTCCGCTCAAACTGATTGAGCTCATCCTGCATGGCTAAGATCCAGTTGGGATCAGCTAGAGCATCTTCTATGCTTGTAGGTTCCTGATCACTCAGGAAGCAACAAAACATAGCGCTTTCACCAAAGGACAACCTCGTCCTGACCCCCTCATTGATATCTCCAATGATATCAGCCAATGAGTGATCATCTAGCCATCACCTCCTACTGACTGGAGCACTGGGAGCTACTGATGTTCCATTGCCTGATCCTGAAACATTAGTCTCAATAATAATAGGCAAAGAAGCGGAACGAGCAAGAACAGGGGATACTGAGTCATTTCCTGAGGGTTGACCAATATCAGAGAAATTGTTTCCCCCTACGGTGTTGGACTCAGTAACTATCTCAGGTGCAGAAGCATCATCACCGACAGTACGTACCTCAGGTTGAGTCTGTCCTTCCGTCTGAGACTCAACGTTTTTCGAGGCAGGGGCTTGCTGAGGGTTGACCTGAAGTCCATCCTGATCTTCATCATCATCATCCCATCCCTTGGGAGCACTGACAAGTTTGATCATGAATTCAGGATTCTTCAGACTTAGCCTTGTTACCCTTTTGGTAATTCCCTCAGTATTAGGACTTGGAACCTGTTTCCTATGCACTGATGCAGTCTTATCAAACACAACATGAGGTGTTTCCTCCACACAAAGGGTCCGACAGTTATACACCCTGAAAGCTTTACTGACTGAGGAGTATCCTAAGAAAACTCCCTCATCAGATTTGCTATCAAAGGCTTTCAGCTGGTCTTTCCCATTGTTCAGGATGAAACACTTACACCCAAAAATATGGAAATAAGAGATGCGAGGTTTCCTCTTGTTCCAAGTTTCATGGGGTGTCTGAGCATGTTGTTTGTTCAGCATAGATCGATTCTGAGTGTAGCAAGCAGTGTTGATTGCTTCAGCCCAGTACTTCTTGGGCAGTCCTGATTCAGCCAACATGGTCCTGGCAGCTTCCTTCAGGGTACGATTCCTTCTTTCAGCTACCCCATTCTGCTGAGGGGTCCTGGCTGCAGAAGTCTCATGAGCTATACCATGGTTAGTACAAAAGTCAGTTATAATAGAGTTTATAAACTCAGTTCCTCGATCTGATCTTATCCTGACAATGCTCTGACCCTGTTCAGTACTCAATTGCTTGAGTAACTCAGGAAGCTTGACATGTGTCTCCTTTTTGTTCAGCAAGAAAATAACCCATGTGTACCTGGAATACTCATCAACAACAACAAGGGTATATTTCCTACCATTTATGCTGACAGGAGTTACTGGACCAAAGAGATCCATGTGCAAGAGCTGAAGCACTCTGTCAGTAGAGAAGGCTTCCTTCACTTTGAATGAGGCTTTGGTTTGCTTGCCTTCCTGACAAGCTCCGCACACGTGGTCTTTGCTAAAAACTTCATTAGGCAGACCATCTACAAGAGAAAGTCTAGAAATTTTGTTAATAATCTTGAAGTTTAATTGACTCAGATGTTTATGCCAAAGCCAACTGAGCTCAGAGGAGCTCTTAGCGACCAGACAGGTTTCAGGAGGGCTGCTCTTGAAGTCAGCAAAATATACATTGCCCCTCCTGACTCCTGTAATCAGAACCTGTAGTGAAGATTTGTCCTTTACGAGACACATGTTAGATGTAAATTCTACACTATATCCTCGGTCACAAAACTGACTGACCGAGAGCAAGTTATGTCTCAGTCCTTCAACATATGATACATTCATTACACGGACAGAGTTAATAACAAGGGTTCCGAATCCTCTGGTGAAACCCTTAGAGTTATCACCAAAGGTTACCTGCGGGCCTTCTTGAGCTACATAATCCTGAAGGAGATCACGAAATCCGGTCATGTGCCTGGAACATCCTGAGTCCAAGTACCAGTCCTTCATCAGATCCTCCTTCTTCTTCTTGTAGCCCGCAGTGACCTGAAAAGAATCAGGCCTCACGTACCCATCTCGTATTGGGTCCTACTGAGTCAGCCATACCCTTCGGGATCCAGATTTGTCTGACAATTCTGACAGCATCAGAAGTGTAGACCTGTTTCCCTGAAATGTCAACATACACAGTTCTCTTCTTCCTTTGTGCCTGGGAAGTTCAGGGTGTATGGGTGTCAGCCTGAGATTCAGGAGCCCTAGATTGATTTCTGGGGGTGGGCCTCCTGTTTCTCCTTGGCCTGGGTGCATTGGGCTGAAGTCTGTCCTGAGAAGGAGCAGCTCTGGCCTGACCTCTTGGCACATGAGGTCTGGTCTGAGTGTTTCTGGAGTCAGGTCTCCATTGCCTTTCAGAGGCCACCTAGTTTGTCCTTCTTCTTAGAGAATTAGGACGCTCCTGATGGGCTCTGTGCCCTGTCTGAGGAGTCTGAACCTCAGTAGTCCTCGGTCTTGCCTGAGGTCTCCTTTGTCCTGAGTTCCTTTTGTTCTGAACATTTCTAGGCTGGGCCTGAGAAGTGCTAGGAACAAAATTCTTCCCAGTTTCAGGATTCCTAGGCTGGACCTTGGAGTTCCTTTGGTCTGTCTTCCTAGACTCAGAATGAGAAACTTTGACCTTTTCCTTAGGTTTTTGTCTTGGTTTCTCAGTTCCTTGCCTGACAGGTTCAGCAGGCATCTTCCCCTTCCCTTTGCCTTTATTCTGATGAGCAACACTTGAGCTCTTGTCATCAGTTAGGGCAGGGACAAACTTTTTCTGAGAGTTGCTCCCTGAAGCACCTCTCTTTTTCTTGCCCTTTGGGTCTTTTGTGGCATTATAGCCTAACCCAGCTTTAGCACCATCAGTCAGCTGAGAGAAATTTGTCAACTCATCAACCACTTGGGTAGATGTGTATAACTTCTTCAGCTTGACCTCAAGA